>APFE031431557.1:73016-84805 GCA_000404065.3 Pinus taeda
GATATCCAAGGTGATCGCCAATAAGCTGAAACTACTTCTACCCATGCTCATCTCGCCAGAGTAGTCAGGATATGTAGAAGGATGACAGATTCTGGATGGCATCATCCTCTCTCATGAAATCATTCACTCCCTTAAGCACTCCAAACAAGCAGGTATGATCCTCAAGCTTGATCTCTCTAAAGCTTTTGACAAGCTTAATTGGTCATATATACAAAAAATGCTTTCAGTGTTCGGTTTCTCTCCCATGTGGGTGCGCTGGGTGATGAGCCTCATCTCCTCCCCTTTTTTCTCCATCCTCATTAATCGCATCCCTTCACGCCCCTTCTGGCCCTCTAGAGGAATCAGAAAAGGTGATCCCCTTTCCCCTTTCCTTTTTGTGTTGATGGTGGAAGGTCTGGGTCGTCACATTAAGCATGCTCTCCTCTCTAATAGTCTAACAGGTTTGTCCATCCACAATCTGCCTGCAATTTCCCACCAACAGTTCGTGGACGACACTATGCTTTTTGGTCACCCTTCTGTTCAGGAAGCCTCTCTCTTCAAATCCCTGCTGACAGATTTCTCCGAAGCCTCGGGCACTAGCATCAACACGGCTAAATCTCAGATTTACTTCTTTCATAACCCCTCGATCACTCAATTTACCATTGCGCGTATTTTTGGTTTCACCATTGACTCCCTTCCCTCTAAATATCTGGGTGCCCCTCTACTAGCTTCTTCCTTAAAGCATGCCTCTTGGCGCATTCTTCTTGAAAAACTAGAATCTCGCTTAAGCCTATGGACTCATAGATCTTTGAACATTGCCACTCGATTGGTCCTAATCGAAGTAGTTCTTCAGTCTATGCCTCTATACCTTTTCTCTATCCTGGTAGCGCCCAAATGGGTTATCAAAATAATAATATCCCTACAGCGCAACTTCTTATGGGGCGCCACTGGAACCCATCACAAATGGGCCTTGGTGAGACGGGCTACAGTCTGTAAGCCTAAAGAAAAAGGAGGCATTGGACTAAGGGACCCAAGTCACAGCAACTCAATCATGTGTGCCAAAATTTGGTGGCAATGGATGACCACTCCCAACAAGCCATGGGTAATCATCTGGACAGCCAAATATGCCAACCTCAGGTCGCCAAAAGATCTGATCAGATTCACCCCCACAGTGAAAGGTTCTTTAATATGGAATGCCGCCAAACAACACCACTCAATGATACAACAACATAGTTTTTGGGAAGTAAGGAATGGGCGATCGGCAAGATTTTTGATGGATGCATGGAACCAGCTACCAAAACTCTAAAACATCCTTGATCAGCCTCCACATCGATACAGGGAAGGAGAGCTACAAGATGAAGTTTGGCAGAACTGGACCCAGGATGTAGAACAAGGATATTGGCAATGGGAAAAAAGCCATCACATAATTGAGCAAGCGGATGACCAAACCAAGCAGCTACTAGAGAGGGAGCTCCAAAACAGACCAATTAGATGCTCACAGGACAATGACATCCTCCATTGGGGCTACTCTCCCAAGGGATCCTTCACTACCAAAGAGGCCTATAAGCTCTTATGCTTGGATTCGGATCCCCTCGATCCCATCTGGAGTCGATTTTGGACTCTAGGAATATGGCCCAAGGTATCTCTTTTCCTCTGGCTGGTGGGGCACCATAAAATTCTAACCTGGGACAATCTCAGTTGCAGGAACTTCCATGGACCCTCGAGATGCGCCAATTGTAAATAACAGGAAGAAACCTTTCAGCACCTCCTTGCAACCTGCCCTCTGGCCAAACATCTGTGGGATAAAGTGAGCTTCCAATATCAGCGAAACTGCAGGGGTTCCCTAGACATCCCTGACACCCTTCATCAATGGAAACATGCCCCATATAAAAGTGGGATCCTCAATCATCTATGGCGAATAATCCCTGGTCTCCTCCTCTAGACGATCTAGAAAGAAAGGAACAAACACATCTTCAAGGATCAATGCTCTCCTCTAGAAATCATCTGGGGTAATTTTTGCCACAACCTCCAGGAGACATTAGGGATTGGAAAATGGACGCAGGAAGATCTACCATCCACCGGTGTTGAAAAAGAAATATGGGCAAACTAGAACCTGAATCTCCCGCTGGTTGCTCAAACGCCTACTACAAGAATGAGTAGCCACAGCAGGATGGACACATGGACCCCTCCCCCTAAGAACTTCATCAAGCTCAATTTCGATGGTGCCTCGAAAGGCAACCCTGGAAATGCAGGATTCAGGGGTGTGTTTAGAGACTACAAAAGTTCGCCAATGCTCATATACTTTGGGAAAATAGGCTGGGATACCAATAACTCAGCAGAACTGGAAAGGCTTTCGAAAGGGCTCCTCCTCTCCAAGAACCTCAACATCTAGTCTCTGGAGGTTGAAGGAGATTCCCAACTCCTCATAAACATGGCTAAAAAACTTCAAAATGGGACTCATGCAAGTAAAATTGTTAAAAGCTGGAGGCTTAAGGCCAGACTGGAGGCTATAGAACACTTTCTCCATAACAATCAAGTCATTATCTTCAAACACATAAAGAGGGAAGGGAACAAAGTCGCAGATCTCGTGGCTAATCTGGGTGTGGAAGCAAGGCACACCATGTTATCAGGCGCAATGGACATAATCCAAAACCATGAACATGCCCAGGAATTCTCCAAGTTGGTACAAAGCGATGCAGCCACCCCGGATGCGAGTGAATAGGGAGGAGTTTGAAGCGATGGGACAGGGGTGGTGGGAGACGGCGCGACACTTGCCCTCCCTGTACGAGGTTATTAATGCCATCTAGAGGAGGGACGCTAGGCATGCAAGCCATTTCATTCTCACGTTAGGTGCTGTTAAGGACTCGGCTCTCGCACGCAGCGACCTGCAAATGATGGTGGCATCCATGAATGCAGCAGTTAAGGATTGGGTTAATCGAGAAGAGGCAGAGGATTATAAGGAGGGACAGGGGATGGCAAGCGCAATTCATTTGGGGGAGGTTTCAAGCTGGGTTCACGCTGTTAATGCCGAGCCTGTAGCAGAGGCGCTGCGTCTGGTCTTTGTAAGTTCTCCGTGGGGACTGGGGAGGTGGCCTCTGAGCAGACCGCCCCCAATCTCAGGTCGTGGGTGTATTGGTCCTAGTTTGTGCAGTGCTGAGGAAAGGGGGGAGGGGGACATTGAGGGAATTGGATTTTCCGCTCCCGTTCACTCATACTCCTTCTCTGTTGATTTTGGGCTTCATAGCTACGAGGTTGGCAGAATTCCCGCTGTCATTCTGCTTGGCACTGGTGGGTGGAAGATAGGGGAGAAGAGTGTGGTGGGTGGTGTTTATCAGTTTGTGGCCCTTCCTATTATGGCACGTCTTCGGCAAAGAATGGTCTACCGCTGAGGACAACCCAGGAAAGCCCCCAATTACTCCACTTCGGACTCGCCAGCCACCAGTGAGTTGTTTTCTGGTTGCTATCCGAGCACTCGTAGCAGGCGAGGCAGGCGCCGTGCCTCCAATCCGCCTCCAGGGCCTCCTTCATCAACTGGGTTGGCCATTTTCACGTTCAATAGTTTGTTGCAGCAACCGTGGGTCACGTCACACATTTCTATGGTGTTTTACAAAACCACGCAATTGGAAGGCTCGGACAGTCACACAAGAGGTTCGGGAGCCGCTGTTGGTCCTCCCCCTGCGTTCTAGATTGGCATTGGAATGATGCCACAGCCGGCTCAAGTGGAACCAGATGGAGGCATTCGAGACGAAGAGACACATACTGCTGATCCCAGACCTTCTGCTCAGTTCAACGCTCCTCCTAGGGATGAATCGGAATTCGGCTGGTGCCGAATTGTGGAGGAACGTCTATCCGAATAGCATGTTGCTGTTGAAGGTGTTCTCTCTGTTTTTTGATCAATTCTTGGTAATCCTTGGGTGGTTCCTTAGTTCTCTGGGTTATGAGTCTATTTCGGCTTCTAATGTACTTGTTTCATGGTTTTGTTTGGGAAGCATGTCCCTTCATGGGTGGTTTTAGAGCATGGTCTTGGGATGTTTGGGATTCTATGGGTGGTTTTAGGTATAGGCTGGTTTTTTGGAAAGTTGGCTTGCCTTGGAGCATTGTAATGACTTCAGTCACCTTGTAAATACCTTCTCTTTTATAATAGAATTAAATTTACCTAGAAAAAAAATATAAGAAAGAAGGGGGACATTGAACAACCTTACCTAAGTCCCTTTAAAGCATGAAAAATTATTACAGGAGACCCATTTATGAGCTCTCAAGACATACAAGGAGCTATCCAAGTTTTTGAACTTCTTTCTTTTAAACAAATTTTCAAGGAACTTAATGTGAAAGCTAACAACCTTTCTCAACAAGTATTATCCCTTCCTCCTAATTCTTTGGGAATTTATGAGTTTCTTGATGGGGAGGACATAGACTCCATAAAGTTTACTTTCAATTAACTTTTATGTGATATGCTAAATGATAAACTAATAACAATTGGGTTTTTACCCTTTTTGTTAGTTGTTCTCTATTTTTGTGTAAGACATGAAAGAAGAAAGCCTTATGATAACCTAATCTATAAAAGATAAAGACATTTTGTTGTTGGATTTTTTTTTTAGACAAATCCTTTTTTTTAAACAACTCTATATATACATTCATTTTTTTTTAATATTTACTTTAGTTAAAAACAAACTACAAACTACCCATCAACAACATTCAAAACCATGACTCAAATTTTAAGATGTTGATCAACATAATGAAATCACGCTTACTGTTAAGTGTGAAGACAAATTCATGTAGGATTCAAGATCCTTCTCTACTTCCATTAGTTTCTAGATCTCCATCTAAATCACATGCATGATTCTAGATCCTTCTACACTGCCATTAGTTTCTAGATATCCATCGAAGACACATGCAGGATTCTAGATCCTTCTTCAGCCTCTATAAATTTGTAATTTCTCTAGCCAAGGAATACAGGCCAAGGTCCAGGTCTATTACGTAATGCAAAGTGATTTATGTTCTCTAGTGATTGTTTTATCTATTTCGTTGTTTCTAATTGAGTAATCTTGTTGTTTCTCCATTTGTCTGTCTCTGAAATCATTCTTTGCTATTGTCGTCTAAGTCTCTGAGTATAAATTTGTTATGTGTTATGTATGCTATGAAGTAAAAAATGGTATCAAAGCTAGGGTCGAATATCCACTGTGCAAGCCACTTAGTGCCATCACCTTACTCTGGTAGTGTTGAAGGATCTGTCAAGGAATTAGAAATTGCTGTAAAGAAGAGAGTCCAGGAAAAGGATCTGTTCAGGAAATACCTGAGGAACTAGCTGAGGAACATTAAGGTAGTTGTTGCATGAAATAAAAAGGTTGTGGGCATATGGTGAAATGTTTCATGAAGCCTAAAACGTGGAGTGCGTAATTTTTTTTTTCATCAAGCTTGCATGTATACAAACCAACATATGTATGTGTGAAATGTGAAAACGTTAAAACATTATATATTCTTTTTATATTTATATAATTATATGTTGGAATTTTGAAAAGTATATTTTAAAAAGGAGCAGGAATTTTGAAAAGGGTATTTTAAAAGGAGGAAGGTCATTATTACTAAATTTTAAAGAGTAATAATTGAAGTTTTATTTTTAAGTGGAGTTTTTATTTTTGGGCATAAATATATTGAAAATGGAGATAGGAGATACAAATATGGAGAAGTTGAGCAGGGCTAATTTTTCCCTATGGAAATCACAGATGGAGGATATACTGATTTTGAAGGATCAGTATTTGCCGATTGAGGGCACAACAAAGAAACCTTCATTGATGACAAATGAAGAATGGAATAATCTAGATAGAAAGGTAATTGGAACAATCCACCAATATCTAGCAAAGAATGTGTATTTCAATGTGTCCGAAGAAAGGACGGCTGAAGGATTATGGAAGAAGCTCCATGATCTATATGAGAAGAACACAAGATCAAACAAAGTGTTCTTGATGAAGAAGCTTTATAATCTCAAAATTAAGGAGGGTGCTTTAGTTGCTGAGCACTTCACTGCATATTAAAATAATTACTAATCAACTTGACTCTGTTAAAATCATTTTAGATGATGAAATTAGAGCTATTTTGGTAATGTTTTCTATGCCAGACAACTGGGAAAATTTAGTTGTAGCTATGAGCACTTCAACAACTGCGGGGACCCCGAAGTTTGATGATGACAACAACAGTTTAATGAATGAGGAACTACGACGCAATTCAATTGTGGAAAACTAGGTAGGAGAAGCTCTATCTCTAGTTGATCATGGCAAGAGAATGGATCGAAGCCAGTAAGGGTGATCAAGATCAAATGGCCGATCAAAATCAAGGAGAGGAAGGATCATCTGCTTTCATTGTGGCAAACTTGAGCACATGAAGAAAGAATGTTGATTTTGGAAGAAAGGACAAAAGGGTCAAAGACCATCTAATACAAATCACAAGTCATCTAGCACAAATGAAGGTGAGACTACTGCTTTAACCATAGATGGTGATGTGTTTTTTACCGTTTCAGTAAAGGAAGCAAGTGTATATACATCTAGCAGTAGCTTTGATTCGATCCTTGACTCTGGGGCATCTCACCATGTAACCCCATGCAAAGATAGTTTTGTTTCATATAATCCTGGTGATTATGGTAGAGTTCATTTGGGGAATAATTATTTTTGCAGTATTGTTGGAGTGGGAGATGTCTAGATCAAGATGAAATATGGACAAGATATATTGTTGAAACAGGTTAGGCATGTACCAGAAATGCTCATGAGTTTAATCTCTATGGGACCACTGGATGATGAAGGCTTTTCCACAAGCTTTGGAAAAGGAGGCTGGAAAATTAGCAAAGGAGAATTTGTCATGGCAAAAGGACCCAAGATAGGAACATTATACACACTGAAGAGACTAATAGGAAAATCAGATTTGGCTGCTATCACAAAAGAAGGAAATTTAGTAGATTTGGGGCATAAGCGTCTGGGTCACATGAGCGAGAAGGGCTTAAAAATCCTTGTTGGTAAAAATTTATTTCCAGGTTTGAAATCCTAAAATCTTGATCTTTGTTAGCATTGTATATATGGTATAAAAAGAAGGGTTTCATTCCTTAGAGGTGACCATGACAAAAAGAATTTTTTCTTAGAATTTGTACACTCAGATGTGATTGGGCCTGTTAACATCAAATCATTAGGAGGAGAATCATATTTTGTAACATTTATAGATAATGCATCCAGGAAGGTTTGGGCATATCCTATGAAAAGTAAGAGTGAAGTGTTTGGAATAGTTCAAAAATTTCATGTTGTTGTTGAAAGAAAGACTAAAAAATTGCTCAAGTGTTTAAGAACAGATAATGGTGGAGAATATGGCTCAAATGCATTTAAGGAATATTGTAACAGGTTTGGCATAAAGCATGAGAAGACTGTGCCTGGTACTCCTCAATAGAAGGGTGTCGCAGAAAGGATGAATCGCACCATTATGGAAAAGGTGCGAAGTATGTTGTCCATTTCCGATTTGGAGAAGAATTTTTGGGTTGACGTAGTCATGACCGCTTGCTACCTCATAAATATATCTCCAACTACAACCTTAGATGGTGGTATCCCTAAAGAAGTTTGGATTGATAAGAATTTGAAATATTCTCACTTGAGAATATTTGGATGTGAAGCATTTGTACATATTCCCAAAGAAAATAGAAATAATCTAGATGATAAATCTATGAAATAAATTATTTTGGGATATGCAGATGAAGATTATGGTTATCGTCTATGGGATCCAGTCAAGCATAAAATTATTAGAAGCAGGGATGTTATATTTAATGAGTCAGAAATGTTCAAGAGGACTATAGTTGAGTTGGAGGTCAAGAAGGTTATTGACAAGTTTGAAGAGAAGTAGGAAAACATCTCACCAATACAAGAAAATGAACAACAAATTTAGGAGCATGAAGAACAACAAGAAGAAGGAATCTTGCAATAACCTTTATAGGAGATTCAGCTTGATAATGCACCACCACAGTTGGTTCGTAGATCTTCTAGGCCTCATAAGCCTTCACAAAGGTATCCTCCTTCAAACTATATTTTATTGACTGATGAAGGTGAGCCTAATTGTTTTCAAGAAGCCTGTAAAGTTGAGCACAATGAAGAATGAAAGAAAGCAATGGAAGAAGAAATGAACTCTTTGCTGGAAAATAAAACTTGGGAGTTGGTAAACCTCCCAAAAGGTAGAAAGGCTCTACAAAACAAATGGGTTTATAGGATTAAGCTGAAGGTGATGAAAAGAAGGAGAGGTATAAAGCAAGGCTGGTGGTGAAAGGTTTTTCCCAAAAAGAAGGTATTGACTTCACTAAAATTTTCTCACCTGTTGTTAAAATGTCATCCATTAGAGTCATTCTTGGTCTAGTTGATGCTTTAGACTTATAATTTGAATAGTTAGATGTAAAAACCGCTTTCCTTCATGGTGAATTGGAGGAAGAAATTTATATGGAGTAGCCAAAAGGCTTAATAGAAAAAGGCAAAGAAGGCCTAGTTTGTAGGTTGAAGAAAAGTCTCTATGGTTTGAAGCAGGCACCTCGAAAATGGTACAAGAAATTTAATTAATTCATGTTGGAACATGGTTTTAAAAGGTTGGAAGCTAACCATTCTGTCTATATCAAGAGGTATGATCAAGGAAAGTATATCATATTATTGTTATATTTGGATGACATGTTGATTGTTGGGCATGGTAAGAATAAGATTAAGAGATTGAAGAATGATTTGGGGTAGCAAATTTGCAATGAAGGATTTGGGACCAGCACAATAGATATTGGGCATGTGGATTATACGTAATAGGAAAAACAAAATGTTGTGGATCTCACAAGAAGAATATATCAAGAAGGTGCTTGACAAGTTTAATATGAAGGATGCCAAGCCAGTTGGTACACCCCTTGTAGCCCACTTCAAGCTGAGTACTGAATTATGCCCTAGTGATGACAAGGAGAAAGAAGAGATGAGCAAGATTCCTTATGCTTCAACAGTTGGAAGCTTGATGTATGCCATGCTATGCACATGACCAAACATTTCATATTCTGTAGGAGTAGTGAGTAGGTTCCTTTCCAATCTAGGAAAACAACATTCACAAGCAGTAAAATGGATTTTGAGGTATCTCAAGGGTACTAGTCATTATTGTTTATGTTTTGGTCATGAAGAGATAGTGCTTGAAGGATTTACAGTTGTGGATATGGTTGGAGATATGGACACTATAATGTCCACTACAGGTTATTTGTATACATTTGCAGGTGCAGCGGTATGTTGGGTGTCAAGGCTACAAAGAATAGTAGCCCTCTCTACAACAAAAGCAAAGTACATAGCTACAAAAGAAGCTTGTAAAGAGATGTTATGGATGCAACAATTCCTAGGAGAGATAGGAATAAAGCAAGAGAAGTATGCGTTATATTGTGATAGTCAGAGTGCCATTCACTTGGCGAAAAACCCAACATTTCATTCAAAAACCAAGCACATTGACTTAAGGTACCATAAGGTTTGGCATGTGTTGGAGGAAGAACAATTATCCTTGGAAAAGATCCATACAGATAGGAACCCTGCTGATATGCTCACTAAGATTCTACCACGAAATAAGCATAAGTTATGTAGAGGCATGGTAGGACTTGGTGTGATTTGATTCATGACTCTTATTTGGCTTGAAGTGGGAGAATGTTAAGTGTGAAGCTGAATTCATGCAGGATTCTAGATCCTTCTCTATCGCCATTAGTTTCTAGATCTCCATCTAAATCACATGCTGGATTCTAGATCCTTCTACACTGCCATTAGTTTCTAGATCTCTATTGAAAACAAATGCAGGATTCTAGATCCTTCTTTAGCCTCTATAATTTTGTAATTTATCTAGCCAAGGAATGCAAGCCAAGGTCTAGGCCTGTTACATAATACAAAGTTATTTCCGTTCTCCGGTGATTGTTCTATCTATTTCATTGTTTCCGATTGAGTAATCTTGTTGTTTCTCCATTTGTCTATCTCTGAAATTATTCTTTGCTATTGTCGTCTAAGTCTCTGAGTATAAATCTGTTGTGTGTTATGATGCTCTGAACTAACACTTACCAACCAAGCTAAATGAGAAAAATTATATTGCAAAAGAGAAAACGAGGTGTTTGATGTTTGCTGGCAGCATTTATTTTCGGAATGGACATTTTGACGAGATTGCAGACTTTAAAGTTTTGGTAGAACAAAGAATTTTACAACCATCTTAAATAATGCACATTGGTGGGAAAGTATTCATATGGTATAATAATTGGCATAATGGTGATTTATTGAAGTGTTAAGAGTAATATAATGCTATGAATCTTATAATGTAAAATGACAAAATAACTAGTAGGTGAGTCATATAATCTTTTAAAAATTAGTGATATCATAGTTTTTGTTGTTTATGTGGAGAAAAGGATAAACTTTTAGAGAGGATTATTAATTAGCATATCTCTTAGGTGATATTGGAGATATTAAGATGAGAAGAATAATGTAATAGAATGAATATTGAGGCTAATTGTTTGTGAACTATAGACTACAGTAGTAGGTGAGGCATATAATCTTTTAAAAATTAGTGATATCATAGTTTTTGTTGTTTATGTGGAGAAAAGGATAAACTTTTAGAGAGGATTATTAATTAGCATATCTCTTAGGTGATATTGGAGATATTAAGATGAGAAGAATAATGTAATAGAATGAATATTGAGGCTAATTGTTTGTGAACTATAGACTACAGCGGATGTTGTGACCCCACTCTGCTAAAATTTCAAACGATAGTTGTGTGATGAAACTAATACCTTTGACAATTTCGCACCATGTTCATTGTGTTTCTTATACAATACATTAATCCACAAACTTCCATATAACAAATTAAAACAACTTTTTAAACAAATGTCCATATAGCCAACTAAAGCAACTTTTTAAAGAAAAAGATGCAAGATTCTACCATATATTTTCCAAGCTGGTAAAAGTCTGCCTTAACATTATATCTTCATACTGGAATTTATCGAGTACAAGTTGTTCCATCTTATCTTTAGTTTACATTCTTGTTATATTTTATGTTAGGGGTGAATTTATATTTAGTTTATATTATCATTATATTTTATTTCATGTTGTTTAGATTATTGTTGTATAATTATTATTATTATTATAATATTAATATATATATTATATTATTTTATTAAGTTTTATATGTTTATTAATTTTATGATTAAGAATTTCTACGGGACGTAGAGAAGATAATGATATGGCTTTTTGTGAGAGTATATTTTGATGTAAAGGTCACCGGTTGAAAATTTCGTAGGGAAAAATTCCATAATGCCAAGTGTTGGTGTGGCACAAGGTAGGTGCAAGCACTAACTGATTTTGACAACTTAAATGCTCTTGGGTAGCAGCTACTCAAGCTAGAAGTTGGACATGTCAGTCCTCTGAGGACTCACATAACCTAACAAACAAAAATAAAAATCTATGGTTACAAATATGAATCAATATTATTTAAATTTATTTTAGTGTGATATGTATATTATGATTTTCTTTTATCTAAAAAAGTGTTCATAATTTTATTAGTAAAAACAAAATTACAATATTACAAATTTTTTAGCTTTTTATTATTTTTTAATTGAGTCAACATTTAAATGTTTACACTCATTTAAGGACACTACAATATCTGCACCATACTAGCTCTAAATTATTCTTAAGTTTTTTATTATTTCTTTGATTAGGCAGATATTTGAATGTTTACACTCATTTATAGGCTCTACAACGTTTCCCCATGTTCCGTTGTGGGTCATCTCTTTGTGCAAAAAACAAAATTACAATATA
>APFE031431557.1:92514-110377 GCA_000404065.3 Pinus taeda
TTAGTACAGGGAGCTATAAGGATAGACTGTGATAGCCAAAGTGCAATTTTCTTGGCAAAGAACCCTTCTTATCATTCAAAGACAAAGCACATTGATGTTCAATATCACTTTCTGAGGGATATCATAGAAGACAAAAAGGTGTTACTAGTAAAGGTGGACACTCTGAAGAATACTGCAGATACATTGACAAAATATGTGAGCTCTAAGAAGTTCTCTTGGTGTAGAGAAACAATGGGCGTTTCAGGGCTCGAAAAATGACTAAGCTCTCCTGTCGCCCCCTGTGGAAAGAAAACAAGAAGTGGGAGATTGTTGGGTTGTGTTATATTCTTTCCACGACTAACCTACGTAGTGAACCAGGCGGTTAGAGGGGGGGCGAAGCCCCCACTTCGTTGCGCAGCGGGGGGGTCACAGGGGGGGCGGCAGCCCCCGCTGTCCGAGGGGTTTGAGGGGGGCGGGTAGCCCCCCTCTACGGGGTCCGGGGCAGTGCCCTAGGAAATTTGTTTTTTGGACCCTATATTAGGTTGGGCGAACCTACCTATGGTTTTCGGTCCATGGTTTTGGACGTGATGGTTTTCGGTCCATGGTATTGGATGCTTCGGCATGTATAAATATGCATTGTAATATTGAAAGGAACATAAGAATGAAAAATCAAGCTGGTAGTCCCGGTTTTGGGATCCAGTGGGAAATATATGTGTATATGTGTTTTACGTGTTATGCTCTCGCATTGTTTATTTTCTGGGATTTAGAATTTGTATGTAGGTAATTTATGTACATGGTTAAAACCTACACTGTGCACGAGTCAGCAACAACACAAAAGATTCAGAGGGTCAGAATCAACAGCTGTCATATTCCAACGTTCATTATATTATGTTGAACATAGTTAAGTTCAAATAATTTTGGATGTTTTTCAATTTCTTCTCTCAGCAACTCAGTTGCAGTATGGATGTAGTAATAGGAGTGGTAGTGCTGGTAGCATAACAAATGCACCGTTTGAGGGGGAGCTATAGTACAAATGAAGCAGTGACAGTGGCAGTGTCATGGGCCGTAGTACAGTAACAACATCATCATAGTATTAGTGGAAGCACCAGTGCAGAAAGGAGGTGCTTTAGAAATAGAGCAACATGCAGGTGGACATTGTTGCTAGAAAACTATCCTCGCTAAGAGGGAGTGTTAGTTTTTGGTAGCATCAGAAGTTATCTAGCCTTGAAAATTGGTGGAGAGGCTAAGGCACATGAGTTCTAAAGAAATCAGAAATTGTTTGGTGAAATTCCAACTGGATTGTATTTTATTAAAATAATTAATATGTTTAATGGGTTTCCTAAGTCTAAACGTAGGGAAATTAAAATATTAATGGGTATTAATCAAAATATGTGTGAGAATGATCTAGAAGGTGGAACAAGTCATGTTTTAATCTTACCCGTTGATTAGATACTTAATATTGGTCATTGAAGACCAAATAGGAAAAGTACAAAATGGAGGCTTGGGGTTCATTTGGAAACACACACAGAGATTGAGGAAATCAATTTTCTAAGGTGAGAAGTCTTCAGGAGGGAAATCGATTGGGGAGATCTTGTATCTGAGGGTAAGTGAGAATATGGAAGAAGGACCTTCTAGATAATATTGACAGAGAGGCAAAGAGACAACATAGTAGTCAGGAGAGATGATGTTGGGCCAGTTTGGGCCCACGCAATCCTAATGCAGAGCCAGAAGGGCTAGCACAAAGCTAAAAAAAAGTTGTTTGTCACGTAGAATCCAGAACTATCGGAATTGTTGGGAGAGCTAACACAGAGGCTAGAGAAGCTGACGCGGTCTTGTGCTAGATCAACTGGAATTATGCTGGGTCAAGTGAGGTAAAAATCAGTAATATTTTCCTCCAGTATTTTCTGTATAAGTGATTGTTAGATGAGCATCCTAGGTTTGTATTCATATATTTCTCCTACATAATAATAAACCCTCAAAATTGTTGCATGGATTTTCCCACATTAGGTTTTTCCAGGGACTACTGTGTCCAAAAATAAGAGTGTCCTATGTATCTTATTCTTTCCTCTGTTTTCTATTTCATGAGATCAAATATTTAATTACTATAGGCTGCAGAAGAAATTTGCTTCAGTATTCAGAAGAATAACTTGATGAATGCAAATTTAAAAATCAAGGAGGTGAAGTAGATTCAAATTTACTGTAGTAGGGGTTCCCTCAGTGTAGGAATTTTCACAACAATAACTCTCTCACATATTTTATGTCATAATACATGGATATGCTTGCAATATTGAAGCATGATTTTTAAATATTTGCGTAGTTATTTTCCATTCTTAAACTTTGCAGGAAAACCATCCTACAATGAAATCCTTGAAAATAGTCCATACTCAGTGAAATAACATATTAGTCGTCAACTGCTTCCCACCATAATTTAAGAAGGTATTTGCATAAAAAAATTAACATGAATAAGATGTAAATGAATATACTTACTAGGCATTGAAAACACAGTCTCAAGTTAATCGGAGGAACCAACGCAATGTGAACATCGAGGGATTCAGATAGTTGTAGGGGTTGAACTTCATGGGGGGCCATAGAGGAGCGAGCTCCACTCCCTCCTATAAGGAGGCTATAGCAAGCAGAGGCAAGAAACCTCTAGAGAATGCCAGAGACACTGCTGAGTAAGGGAAAAGGAATATGGAAGAAAATATAGAAGGAACCAAAAATAAGGAAACAAACAACACTAAAGACAAGGAGGAAGAAGACAAAAAATAGGGTTCTAAAGGCATAAAACCAAAGGGACCCCGCAAACCCAAAGCTGAGATCACACCCAGAGTAGTCTTAAATGATCCTACTCTGTAGGCACACAGAGATCACATGTAGACTTATGCTATCATTTGTAAATTCATGGGAGTATGACCCACTGAAAATGCTTTACAGACATGGATTAAGTACCACTAGAAACCTAAATGGAGCATTGACCGACATCTTGGGTTAGAGGGTTTCTTCATGGTGGTGTTTACAAACATTGAAGACAAACACAAAGTGTTTGAAGGAGGGCCCTACTTTTATGTAGCAGTTGGTCTTTATATGCGGCCATGGAAGATGAATTTTGTCCTAGAACAAGAGAATTTCATTTTGGTACCGGTCTGGGTAAGGCTCTACTCTCTACCTCTTTATTACTAGCAAACTAAATTGCTAACTGCCATAGGTAATAAATTAGGGAATTTTGTCAAAGCTTCTGAAGCTACAAGAAGGGGAAAATACACTTTCTTTTCAAGGATTTGTGTGGAAATGGACCTATCAGGGGCTCTTCCCAATGAGGTGATCTTGGATGTTTATGATGAAGAATGGGTGAAAACAATAGACTATGAGCACATTCCGTTCAGATGCTACAAATGTCATGAACATGGGCACCTATTCAGAGACTGTCCTCTTAGTAAAGCAGTAGACAATAGCAAAGTTAACACAATGAAGGATACTGATAGCTTTCACAAATTGGTTAATAGAGGAAAAGGTAGCAAAAAAGGGCCAAAGCCACATCAAAATGAAGGACAACAGGTCAGTCAGAACAAGTTCCATGTTCTGGAAGAAGAAGAAGAGACCACAAAAGAAGATCAAGTAATGGGAGGAAGTCAAGAGGAAAAGGACATAGAAGAAAATGGTGAAAAAAGGAGAATATTGATTTCCAGAAACTGACCATGATAAGTGATACAGAACTGGAGATGGATCAAGAAATGACCCGGAGTGAAATGGAACAGGAGGATAACGAGCTACAGGAGATTCTTGATAAAGAACACCTAGATCTAGAAGGGTTCTTGATTTATGGAACTAAGGGAGGAGTAGATTCATTGCCCCAAGAAGAGCTTAATAGAATACATCAACTATTCTTATGGAAAACTCAGGCCAAAGGTGCAGAGAAGGGGAAAAACATTGAAAAGTAGAACAACAAAGGTGTGAAAATGATGAAAACAACTCTTGGATTAGCTACCAGAAACCCAAGTAAGAAAAGAGGTAGAAAAAAGCATAATGAACTCTTGATGGAGTGTGGAAAGCTAATGATAGATTCAGGTAAGATGAAAGACCTAGCTAGCTACTCCTTTACAAATATTTAAATATGAATTTTACATCTTCGAATATTAGGGGTCTAGGAAGTAAAATAAAGAAAAAATTGCTTAGTAGTAGAATGAGACAAGAAATGTCGAATATAATCTTCATCCAAGAAACTAAATGTTCCATTCAAAAATTAAGACAAATTCACAGCAAATGGCTTAGTAGATTTGAGTTTTTAGAAGTCAAAGCAGAGAATATAGTGGGGGGCATCCTCACTCTTTGGAATCCCCTGAAAATTGGCATAATAGATGTGGAGGCATCAAGGAATTATTTATTAGTGGTTATTCAACCTGTAGGAGAAAGGGATACCTATCTAGTCACGAATGTGTATGGCCTTCAAAGAATAGAAGATAAACTTAGGCTTCTAGATTCTCTTGTGGATCTCAGGGACAGACACACAGGAGTACTTTGGATCATGGGAGGGGACTTCAACATGGTCAAATCACTTTCGGAGAGAAAGGGGGGAACCAAAGATCTTGGTAAAGACTCTTCAAAGTTTCAAACCTTTATAGACACTATGAAACTAGTTGATACAGATATGAATAAGGGCCTCTTTACCTAGAACAATAAAAGAGGAGGAGAGTCTCATGTAGCCTCCAAGTTAGACAGATTTATTATCTCAGAGGATCTTATGTTAATAGAGAAGGAAGTAATAGAAAGAGTTCTTCCCTTTGGAGGCTCTGATCACTGGCCAGTTCAATTGGAGATCAAGGGCATTGGTATTCCCAGGAACAGACCTTTCAGGTTTGAAAATATCTAGCTGTCCCAGCTAGAATTCATAAACAATATGGAACAATGGTGGTCAGAAGATTTTCAGATTCAGGTGACAAGCATGTTCCTACTTCATAAAATACTAAAACACATCAAGCTCAGGCTCAAAGATTGGAACAAGAAGGATTTTGGCAATATTTTTGAGGAAAAAAATCCGTTGAAAACAAAATGCAAGTTCTAAACCAAGCTCTGATCATGGAAGGCTTTGAAAAAGTCAAAATTGATCAAGTTGATAAGCATCATCAAGAATGGGAAAATTTATGTAAATAAGAGGAAATATTTTGGAGACAAAAGTCTAGAGTACAATGGCTAAAAGAAGGAGAGCATAACACAAAAAAATTTCACAGATCCACCATTACAAACAGAGCTCACAACAGAATCTCTTCAATAAAGAATGAGTAGGGGGAGCTTCAGAACTCCCATGAAGCCATAGAAGCAGTGTTAGTTTAGCACTTCCAAGGTGTAATTCAGGAGAATAATTCAGATAGAGAGAATTTCATCAGGGAGGTAACTAGTAATATACCGAAACTGGTAACCAGAGAGGATAATTTCAACCTTAATAGGCCAGTAACGGAAGAGGAGGTTAGTGAGGTCCTCAAATATATGCAAAATGGCAAAGCTCCAGGCCTGGATGGTTTCATTGTGGATTTGTTTGAAGCTTGTTGGAATATTGTCAAACAAGGTATGTTCTAGGTTTTGGAGGATTCCAGGCTGAACCAAACCATTTTGAGAGTGCTCAATACCTCCTTCATCACCCTGATACCTAAATAGGATAACACTCAAATACCGAAGAAGTATTGACCCATAGATTTATGCAATGTGGTCTACAATATTATATCCAAGGTAGTGGCTAACAGACACAAACCTCTACTTCTTGTATTGGTTTCAAGGGAACAATCCAGTTATGTGAAGGCAGACAAATTTTTGACAAAATCATTCAAGCTCAAGAAGTGGTTCACTCTTTATCTAGCAAGAAGCAAACATTCATGATCATGTAATTGGATATAGCCAAAGCTTATGATAAGGTGAACTGGCTCTATATCAAAAGAATTCTTATTGCTTTTCGATTTGATCACAACTAGGTCAGATGGGTAATGGCACTGGTGACTTCCTCCAGCTTTTCAATTTTAGTAAATGGATCTCCCTCTAAGATTTTTAATCCTTCCAGAGGCCTTAGACAGGGAGACCCACTCTCCCCCTTTCTTTTCATCCTCATGATGGAAGGACTAGGTTGGTCTATCAAGCATGCTAAAGTAACAGGAAAGTTCAAGGGCTTGCAACTAACTGATAATGGTCAGGCCTTGACTCACCAATAATTTGTAGATGACACCATGTTGCATTGAATCCCTACAGTCAAAGAAGCTTCAACCTACAAAAAAATTCTGAATCTCTTTGCCTTGGCTTTAGGTATGGAAGTTAATCTCTCCAAATCAAATCTTTTTCTTCAATACGAATATTGCTATTCAGAAAAATATCTCCAGAATTCTAGGCTTTCAAAAGGATTTCCTTCCCTCAAAATATTTGGGAATCCCTCTAACCGCTAAACCGATGCTCAAGAGCATTTGGAAACCATTGATCATAAGTTGCAGGATAAGGTCAGAAAATGGACCAGTAGATCTTTAAATCTGGCTGGCAGGTTGGTGCTTACAAAAGTAGTTCTGCAAGTAATCCCTATATTTATGTTATCATCCCTCCCAGCTCCAAAAGGAGTCTTACAACAATTCAGAAATATTTGAAGAAACTTTCTTTGGGGTAAGGAGGAGACAAGGAAAAAATGGGCATTTGTGTTTTGGGAAAAATTTTGTAGACGCAAGAACCATGGAGGGCTAGGTTTGGATGATTAGGAAATTCTCAGCAACATTTTAGGGGCCAAAATTTGGTGGCATTGGGTCCAAAATCCAAAGGCTCAATGAGAAGATATCTAGAAGGAAAAATATGCTAGCTCTTGGAAAATTAGTGATCTCATAAGAATGTTAGGAAATATAAAGGGCTTATACATCTAGAACAAAGCCTGGGAGAATAGAAGTCTAGTACAAGAAAATAACTTCTCGGAAATCAGAGAAGGAGATCTAGCTCTTTTCTGGGAAGACAAGTGGCAACAAGAACCAATTCTGTTAGAAGAGGACTTCTTTGACTTTAAGCAGGAGACATATACCAAAGAATTAATTAAGGTAAAGGACTTCTGGGATCAAACTCATCATACAAAAAAGTGGAGAATTTCGAAAAACATTGATTGCAAAAATAACAATCCCCTGAAAACAAACGCAGGGGTACTCATGAAAATTGTGGAACAAAGGAAGATCTTAGTGGTAGGGGAAAGACCAACTAAGATGGGGAAACAATAAAAAGGGCACCTTCAATCTTAAGGAAGAAAAATGTATTCTCCTAGCACTAGACCCCCAAGTTTCAGACAAAAATTGGTAGAATCTATGGAGGCACCAAGGGTGGATGAAAATCAAACTCTTTATGTGGTTGCTGCATCACAAGAAAATCTTGACTTGGGATAATATCAGGAAGAGGGGTGTCCGGGGGCCTTCACGATGCCAGCTCTGTGAAGATCAAGAGGAAAGAATGGAGCATATACTCAATAGCTGCATTTTCACCTCCTGGTTATGGGAGATATTTGCCACTATCTTTCAACAAACCAACAGGGACAGAGGGAGTATCATAAATACCCTCAATAATTGGAGAAGAAATTTTTTGGATCGTGATTTTCTCAGCTCAGCTTGGGCCCTAACACCAAGCTTCATCATGTGGAACGTTTGGAAAGAGAGGAACAAAAGAATATTGAATGATGAAAAGAATCCTCCACAATGCCTATTTGAGCTGATCCTAAAACAGTTGAAGGAGACAACATGAACCACTATTCGTAACTACCCTAAATTCCTCCCTCAGAAATTGATTTAAAAATTCTCAGGCAGCTGGGTATGTAGGGGCTCACGCCTCAAGGTCTAGACAGGAAGGTTATCTCAATGGATATGGAGAAGGATTTCTAGCACCCTCCCCTAGAAAGATATTTGAAATACAACATTGACGGGGGTTCAAAAGGAAACTCGTGAACTACTAGGTATGGAGGAGTCTTAAGGGATGAAGAGGGATGCATTATCTTCATCTTCCACTGCCACTTAGGAAGAGCCATCAACAACATAGCTGAACTAATGGCTTTGGAGCAATGCCTAGAATTGTTGAGCCAAGGCAACTACTCGAATGTGATAATAGAAGCGGACACTGAATTAATTATCAACTCAATGAAAAGAATTAGTAGTGGAACAACACCAGAGAAAGTCTCCAAACACTGGAAATTAATTTGATTTTCCAAAGAATTCAGGGCCATCTCCAAGGACTACGCATAGTTAGTTTCAACCACGTTCACAGAAAGGACAATAAAATGGCGGATCTTCTTGCCAACCAAGGTATCATTTGTACAAAGGATAGGGTTTCTAATGAGTGGCAGGAGCTGTGCCAGAGCAGACTGAGAGCTCTTTGTTTTGAGCAAGTGGAAGAAGATAGGGTCATGTTTAGAAACAAAGCCATGGAGGCGAGATCGAAATGATTATCCTTTGTATACTTCAAAAGTTTCTAGCAAACTATTTTTGGGTGAGAGGTAGACCACTGTTGGCCACTGAAAACCCTGGGGTTAGAAAATCGGATATCACAGTTCATTGGATATTCAATCAGTGGGGAGACTCTCATATTTACTTGGTTCCACATTTAGGCAAAGAAAAAATGAATGCGAGACATGATTCTAGTCTTTCCCGTAGCTGGAGTATTCAGAATTTTTGGCTCTAGGCAGTACTACCGCTTCCTTGGGGCTTTTCAGCTGATCGCACCGCTCTCAAGTGAAAAATGGTTTTTGATTCCACTCTGCTTCCAACACATGGTAGGGAGGTGGATTCGTATACCACCCTCCATCGCACAATATTGTTTGGTTGTCTTGTTTGATGCAAAATCAATCTCATCCATTGGATTTCGTAGCGCGGATCAATGGTCATGATCGGCCGTGCTGTTTTGTTGTGTGGGATAGTTAAACACCGAGCATCTTTGCTGGACGATCTCCTCCTTGGTTATCGAATTGGGTGCAAAGGTGGATGCCTCAGATTCTAGGGGCTTTTCGAGGGGCTGGGGCGAATGATTCCACAGGTTTTTCTTTTTCTTCTAAACTCAAGATACAAACATGGTTTTTATTCTGTGGGTTCGGAGGTTTTCTTTGTAAGGCCAGCAGTTTTGCCTTAGGTGGCTAGTTTTTTATTTTTTCTAATTCCTTGGTGTCGGGTTGACGTATGTATATATTGTAAACTAATTTTTGGCTTAATGAAATAGAAGGATCGATAGTTGGTTTAGCAAAAAAAAAGAATATACTTACTAGGCACTACTTCCCACCATTATTTATGTTTTTCCCAACACTTATGTAGGAGTACAATTGTCAATGTAAAGACTTACAAGTTGTTACAACCCACTAAAATTTATGGAAGTCTTTGTATCTAAGTAAGAAATTAATTTATCCATTTCAAATATCGATTTATTAATTCCTATCAAAGTAAGACTATAGGATTTGATTTTCCTATTGAACACTATCAATTTAGCATTGACCAATCCAGATTATTATTTTTATGGAATTTTTCCTATAGCATAATTACTAACTTAAGTGACAAGGACTTAGCTTCTCGCAACACTTTTTTATCTTCTTTAAATTTACTTTATGTTGATTCATATTAATATTTTTCTTTGTAGAAAAATATTTGTAATTTTGTTAATAAAAGAAAAATTACAATACAAAAAATTGAATTCCATAATGATTTATTATTTTTATTACATTTTAAATTAAGTAGGCATTCTTTGTTATTCTTATTTTTTGATCTAATGCTTTATTTCATAGATATTATAACATTTACACTCACTTAGAACCAGTACAACATCTCCCTTATAATGGGCTCAACACAATAATATTGAAATCAATAATTATGTAAGTTATAATTCATAAATATATTTATGCATAATTATTAATTTGTGAATTAATAATTGAGCATTTTGGAATCTATTTGAGATAATAGTCACGAATTTGTAATCAATAATTACACATTTGGGGCCTATTTTTTATTTCTTAATACCTATTTTTCTGATATTGGAATCTAATCAACCACCTTCTAGTAGATATTATCCAAAATCCCAACAAAATTCAAAATAATAGGTTGTGATAACCCATTGCATTGGTTTATTTTCCAAAGACAGCGTCATGGAACCTTCCTCTTTGTTGAAATTGGTTTATTTTCTAAAGAAAGTCTCACGAAACCTTCTTCTTCCTTGGAATTTCTAAATAGAGAGTGGTTCAACCACTAACTACAATAAGCGTAATTAACCTATCCTTTAAGGAACACTAGTGTAAACCAATCATGAAGGGAAAATGTATTCCCTAAACTATAGCACTCTAGTTATTTATTCGTATATATTGAATTCTAGATGGAAGAAAGGAGTTGTTGCAAAGGGATTTGGTCTAGTAATCCCACATATCGCGACAAGATTTTTAATCATTTCTTCAGAATAAAAGATTATAAAAAGGTAAGGTGTGGATCTTAACTTTCTAATGAGGGTTTGACAACTTTGTACTTGTGAATGTTGAAGAAAAGCATGCAATCCCTTGTTACGTCAGGTATTTGGTAACTCCATAAATTCAATGCTTTCTATTAAGAATAACATTATTATATACATGGGAGAGAGAGACAATTGGGATTCAGATTCCAAGGTCTCTTCGTATTCTTATTTTGTATTTATTTATAATATACTTTCCCAATCCCAAAATATTATATGTCAACATTTCCCCCCCTAATATGAAGGGGTGTATGTAAGTGCAATCATCATTTTGAATCTTTCAAAATTTTCTATTGCAAGTGCTTTGGTGAATACATATTTAATTTTATCATTTGTGAAACAATGGTGTATGTGAATAGTCTTAGCATCAACATGATGTCAAATCAAATGATACTTTGTATTTTTATGCCTAATTCGATCATGGAATTTTGGATTCTTTGCCAATTTTATTGCAAAAGTATTATCAACTAAAAGAGGAGTAGAGTGTGACTATGAAATTTGGAAGTTTGTATTGTAGTAAGGAAGTGGCCTTATAGGCAAAGAAGCGAGAAATCTGCGAGGGTTGCAGGGGGACACAGAAGTCATTCTTCATGGACGCGCATAGAGGAGGGAGCTCCACTCCTTCCTACAAGGATGCAATTTCCAGTAGAGGCAAGAAGCCTCTAGAGAATGACAGAGGTACGGAAGAGGATAGGCACGGAACCCTGAATGAGGAGATAGAAGGAATAAGATCGAAGAAGAAAAAGGATGGAAAAAACAAGGAGGAAGAAGACAAAACATAAGAATGAAAAGACAAAAAACAAAAGGGACCCTGCAAACACTGGGCGGAAATTGCTCCGAGGGTAGTCTTAAATGATCCAGCTCTGTAGGCGCACAGGGATCACATGAGGACTTATGCCATCATCTGCAAATTTATGGGCCTATGACCCACTGAAAAATCTCTACAATCTTGGATCAAATATCACTCGAAACCTAAAGGGAGCATTGACCTACATCTTGGGTCAAAGGGGTTCTTCACGGTAGTATTCACAAACTTCGAGGACAAAGACAGAGTGTTTGAAGGAGGTTCCTACTTCTATGCAGCAATTGGCCTCTACATGCAGCCGTGGATGATGAATTTCGTCTTGGAGCGCAAAATTTTTTCCTCATTACCATTCTGGGTAAGGCTCTATTATTTATCTCTTGATTATTGGCAAATAGAATAGCTAACAGCTATAGGCAACAAATTAGGGAGATTTGTCAAAGCCTCTGAAGCCACTAGAAGAGGAAAATATACTTCCTTCACAAGGATATGTGTGGAAATGGATCTATTTGGAGCCCTTCCAAATGTGGTTATCTTGGAAGTTTATGATGAAGAATGGGTGCAAGTAGTAGACTATGAACATATTTCGTTGAAATGTTGTAAATGTCATGAACATGGGCACTTTTCAGAGACTGCCCCTCAGTAAAGAAGAAAACAAGAGTAAAGTTAACACAGTTAAGGATAATGACAGTTTTTGCAAAGTGGTAAAGAAAGGAAAGGAAGAAAAACAGGGCCAAAGCAACATCCAAATGAAGGGAAAAATGTCAGCCAAAACAAGTTCCAAGTTCTGGAGGAAGAAGAAGAGAATGTGAAAGAAGATTAAGAAATGGAAGAGAATCCAGAAGAAAATGAGAAAATGATAAACAAGAACAAAGTAAGGACAATGATTATCAAAGCGAAACCATGATAAGCGATACAGAGCTAGAGAAGGACCTGGATATGACACAAAGTGAAACGGAACTGGAGGATCAGGAGCTTCAAGAGATTCTTGACAAAGAACACCTAGATCTAGAAGGGTTCTTAATCCAAGGAGCTAAGGAGGGGGTTAGATTCAATGCCTCAAGAAGAGCTCAATAAAATACAACAATTTGTTCTATGGAAAACTCAGGGCAAGGGATTTGAAAAGGAAGAAAGCAGTAGCAAGTAGGATGATAAACGTGTAAAAATGATGAAAACAACCCTTGGACTAGCAACCAGAAATACCGGAAAAAAAAAAAAGAGGAAGAAAAAAGCAGAATGAACTCTTGTTGGAGTGTAGAAAGTTGATGATATACTCGGGTAAGATGAAAAATCTTGCCAGCTACTCCTTTACAAATCTTTAATTATGAAGTGCATATCTTGGAATCTTAGGGGTTTAGGCAGTAAAAGAAAGTAGAGAATGCTTAGTAATAGAATGAAACAAGCAGAGCTGAATATTATCTTCATCCGGGAAACAAAATGTTCCATTCAAAAATTTAGACAGATTGATAGCAAACGGCTCGATAGATTCAAGTATCTAGAAGTTAAAGCAGAAAACACAGCAGGAGGTATCCTTATTCTTTGGAACCCCCAAAAATGGGGATAATAGATGCTGAGGCATCAAGCAATTATTTGTCAGTTATTATTCAACCTGTAGGGGATAGGGAGAACTATCTGGTCATGAATGTGTATGGTCCCGAGAGATCAAAGGAAAAACTCAAGTTTCTGGACTCCCTGGGGGAACTCAGGAATAGACATACAGGAATTCCTTGGATCATGGGAGGAGACTTCAACATGATCAAATCCCTATCGGAAAAAAGAGGGGGAACCAGAGCTCTAAGTAAAGACTATCGCATTTCAAACCTTCATAGATAATATGAATCTTGTTGACTCAGAAAAGAGCAATGGCCTTTTTACTTGGAATAATAAAAGAGGAGGAGAGGCTTAGTTTGCCTCTAAATTAGATAGATTCATTATCTCGGAAGAACTCATGCTTATAGATAAAGAAATAATAGCAAGAATTCTTCCTTTTGGAGGCTCAGATCATTGGCCAGTTCAACTGGATATCAAGGGCATAGGTACTTCAAAGAACAGACCTTTCCGATTTGAGAATATATGGCTTTCTCACCGAGATTTCATAAGCAATATTGAAAAATGGTGGTCAAAAGATTTGCAGATTCAAGGAAAAAATATGTTCTTTCTGCCTAAAAGATTGAAGCATATCAAACTCAGGCTTAAAGAATGGAATAAGAGTGATTTTGGTAATATTTTTGTGGAAAAAAATCAGTGGAAATCAAAATGCAAATACTCAATCAAGCTCTAATAAAGGAAGGCTTTGACAAAGACAAGAGGGATCAACCAGACAAACATCATCAAGAATGGAAAATTTGAGCAAACAAGAGGAAATATTTTGGAGGCAAAAGTCAAGAATCCAATGGCTAAAAGAAGCAGAGCGGAACACCAAATTCTTTCACAGATCTACCATGGCCAACAGATCCCACAATACAATCTCCTCAATCAATGATAAGAATGGGAGGCTTCATACTTCCCATGAGGAGATAGACTCGGTTTTGGTTTAGCACTTCTGTGATATCACCCAGTAAAACAATTCAGATAGAGAGCATTCCATCAAGGAAATCACTAACAACATCCCTAAGCTAGTGTCTAGAGAGGATAATTTCAATCTCAATAGGCCAGTAACACAAGAGGAAGTCTATGATGTCCTCAAAGAAATGTAGAAAGGCGAAGCACCAGGCCCAGATGGTTTTAATGTGGACTTTTTTAAAGTCTGCTGGAATATTCTTAAACAGGATATCTTGAAGGTTGTAGAGGATTCTAGGTTGAACAAAACTATGCTGAAAGCTCTCAATACCTCCTTCATCTCACTTATCCCTAAACAAGACCTTGCTCAAACTCCTGATAAATATAGACCCATAGCTTTATGCAATGTGGTTTACAAGATCATATCCAAGGTAGTGGCCAATAGTCTCAAACCTCTACTCCCTTCTCTAGTTTCAGGAGAACAATCTGGCTATGTGGAAGGTAGACAAATTCGAAATAACATTATTCAAGCTCATGAGGTGGTTCACTCGCTGACAAGCAAGAGGTAGGCGGGAATGATCATGCAACTAGACATTGCCAAAGCTTATGACAAGGTAAACTGGTACTACATCAAGAAAATTCTTATGGCCTTTAGTTTTGACCGTAATTGGTTGAGATGGGTAATGGCCCTAGTAACTTCCTCAATCTTTTCAATTTTAGTGAATGGTTCTCCCTCTGAGGTTTTCATTCCTTCTAGAGGTCTTAGGCATGGAGACCCACTTTCTCCTTTTCTTTTCATTCTCATGATGGAAGGAAAGGTCGAGCTATCAAACAGGCTAAAGCAACAGGTAAGATCAAGGGCATACAACTTATAGAGAATGGTCAGGCTCTGACACATCAACAATTTGTTGATGACACAATGCTATAGTGAATCCCCATAGCCAAAGAAGCCACAGCCTACAAATACATCCTCGATGTCTTTGCTCGGGCTTCAGGTATGGAAGTTAATCTCCTCAAATCAAAAATATTTTTCTTTAATACCAATATTGCCATACAGAGAAATATCACTAGAATCTTAGGTTTTCAACGGGACTCCCTTCCCTTAAAATATTTGGGAGTTCCTCTCACAGCCAAAGCGATGCACAAAAGAATTGGGAACTATTAATCAACAAGATGCAGGACAAAGTTAGAAAATGGGCCTGCAGAGCCTTAAATCTAGCTGGAAGCTTGGTCCTTACTAAGGTAGTTTTACAAGCTATCCCTGTTTTTATGTTATCAGCTCTTCCCACTCCAAAAGGAGTTCTGCAGCAATTCAGAAATATCTAAAGAGACTTTCTATGGGGTAAGGAGGAGACCAGGAAGAAATGGGCCTTGGTTTCCTGGGAAAAAATCTATAAACCCAAGCACCAAGGAGGCCTAGGCTTGGATGACCAAGAGATTCTCAATAAATTTTTAGGTGCGAAACTATGGTGGCGATGGGTTCATGATCCAAATACTCAATGGGCAAGTATTTTGAAAGAAAAATATGCCAACTCTTCGCATTCAAGCGATCTCGTTAGAATGTCTGGAATTATAAAAGGGTCATACATCTGGAACAAAGCCTGGGAGAATATGGGTTTGGTACAAAATAATAGTTTCTGGGAAATCAGAGAGGGATATCTAGCACTATTCTAGGAGGATAGATGGAAATAAGAACCAATTTTGCTAAAAGAGGACTTTCTCAGCCTTAAGAGTGAAACAAACATCCAAGGCTTAGGCAAGGTAAAAGATTTCTGGGACACTCTTTGAATCCTGCAAAGTGGAGAGTCTGGAGGAATATTAATTGTGATGACAATAGTCTCTTGAAATCAAAAGTAGGAAAACTTAGAAGAATACTGGACGAAAGAATGATCTTAGTAGTAGGGGGGCAGGATCAGCTAAGATGGGGCAACAATAAAGAAGGCATCTTTAATCTTAGGGAAGCAAAAAGTATTCTCCTAGAGCTAGATTCCCATGTTCTAGACAAATCCTGGTAGAAACTTTGGAAGCACCAAGGGTGGATGAAGATTAAACTCTTCATGTGGCTAGTTCTTCAAAAGAAAATATTGACGTGGGAAAATATTAGGAAAAGGGGCATTCTGGGACCTTCCATTTTCCAGCTCTGTAAAGCTCAGGAGGAAACGATGGAGCATATACTCAACAACTATATTTTCTCCTCCTGGTTATGGGATTCTTTCGCCATCATTTTTCAAAAGTCTGATAGGGAGAAAGGGAGTATCATTCACACCCTTAACAACTGGAGCAAAAATATTTCTCAGACAACAAATTCCTTAGCTTAGCTTGGACCCTAACACCAAGCTTCATCATATGGAATGTTTGGAATGAAAGGAACAAGAGGATTTTCAAGAATGGAAAATACCCCCCTTAGAGGTTGTTTGAGCTAACCTTGAATCAACTTAGGGAAACTGTTAGCTCCACAGTGCACAATCAACCAAAGAATCATCACTCAGAGGCAGATTTAAGAATTCTCAGACATCTGGGAATGCAGGGGCTCATACCTCAAAGCTTGTAGAGGACATGAAACTCTAGCGAGCTGTAGAAGGACTTTTGACATCCTCCTATGACATTTTTTTTGAAATTAAACATTGATGCTGCTTCGAAAGGGAACCCAGGAACTGTTGGTTTTGGAGGAGTTTTAAGGAACGAAGAAGGAATCATCATCTATATCTTCCATGGTCATTTACACAAAGCCACCAACAACATGGCAGAATTAATGGCCTTGGAACAAGGCTTAGAGTTTCTGAAGCAGGACAATTGCTTAAATGTTATCATGGAAGCAGACTTAGAGTTAGCCATCAATTCGGTGAAAAGAATTAGCTGTGGAACTGAACTAGAGAAAGTTTCAAAACATTGGAGGCTCATCAGGGTTTTCCAAAGAATTCAAAGTCGTCTACTAGGTCTTCGCACAGTCAGTTTCAACCATGTGCGGAGAAAAGCCAATAAGCTGGCGGATATCCTGGCTAACCAAGGAGTGAGCTGCAAGGAAGGTAATTGTTGGAGGAAGTGGCAGGAGCAACCTCAAAGTAGACTAAAGGCTCTTTGTAGCATGCAAGCTGCAGAGGATATGGACATATTTGGTAATAGAGCAAAGAAGAAATGTACACAATGACTAAAACGTAGAAAGCTCTACCTTTGTTCTTCAGTCGGGTTTTCGAAAGTCAGCCTCGGAAAACCTCGATCATTGTTAACAGGTTTTCACAGTTCTCTAGGAGGGACCACTATAGAGAAACACACAACAATCTAGAGTTTTGTAACAGATACAGACATAAAAATAAGTGGGACGGAAAACATGGCTTTCCCAATGACCGCATTTTCCTCCTTTTCTCTGGCGAAAAGGAAATCAACTGTACTTGTGGTTTTCTGGTGATGACTCGGCTCTCAAACGGAAAATAGTTTCAGTGTTTAGGGAGCGACTCCTATGGGGATCCCACATGTGGCAGGAGAGAGAAAATGTAAACCATCCTCCTCGGGCGCTATTGTTCGGGATTCTAGTGATGGGCGATATGGCACACGACCGTTGGATCTGATGGATCAGATCTACGGTCGAGAATGAGTGAGCGGTTTGGTGGGCAGGTTCGTTAAACTTAGTTTAACTTCGCAAGGTGTTTCTCTCTCGTAAGTTCGGTGTGTTGGTGTTTTCTTTTGTTTTTTTGCCCACTAGGCGCTTTCATTGTATGTATTTTCTAGAGTTAGGAGGCATTCTCTGGTAGGTTGAAGGTGTGTGAACTGTAGGAGACAACTCTTGATCCAAGACTCATAACATAACCTAAAGTAGATATTCCATTTTCTCTATCTCCATCAAAGTTTGAATCAAAGTATCCAATCAAGATGAATTCATCCACCAATGTATATTTGAGCCCAATGTCTTGAGTTCCCATCAAGTACCTTAGAACTCTTTTTTTCAACAAACCAATGATCCTCACAAAGTTTTTGCATAAACCTTGAAAACATTCCAACAACAAATGAAATGTCTGGTCTTGTAATAGTGAGGTAGTTAAGTCTTCCTATGAGCTATAGTTGTATCCTCAAATTCATTTCCTTCTTTGGATGTGAGATTTAAATTTTGTTCCATTGGAGTGG
>APFE031431557.1:122805-138976 GCA_000404065.3 Pinus taeda
TTTCACTACATCAGAGAATTGGTGAACAATGGAGAAATTGTCCTAGAACATTGCAGGACTCAAGAACAGGTAGCAAACATTTTGACAAAGCCACTGGATCAGAAAAACTTTGAATTTTTGAGAAAATGTTTGGGTATGATTGAATGCTCAGCAGTTGAAATTAAAGGGGAGTGTTGAAAACAGTAATTCCAACTGCGCATCAGGTAAGGAGAACAGCAGCGATGAACACT
Source organism: Pinus taeda (assembly GCA_000404065.3). Taxonomy (NCBI): domain Eukaryota; kingdom Viridiplantae; phylum Streptophyta; class Pinopsida; order Pinales; family Pinaceae; genus Pinus; species Pinus taeda. The sequence continues at coordinate 123,036 of APFE031431557.1, forward strand.
CCAGCGATAAGAGATCGCTGATATCGCATCGGCGAAATGGCAGCAGTTTGCGACTTCAGCGAAGAGCGACTTGAGTGATGACCGAACTGTCGATATCGCATCGGCGAAATAGAAGTGGAGTTTTATAAAGTTGTTTTTTTTTATTTGCGATGAGCGATTGCCGATATCGCTATCGGCGGAAACCAAGTGAGCAGCCTTTACCATGCGATAAGTTGAGACCCGATATCCCGGACTCGATGGGTATACAACATTTTGATTAATATTATTTCGGGTCCGCCAGTGGCTTGTGTTATGTTTTTCTTATGCATTTCAGACATATATTATAATATATATAATCGGAGGTATCGGGCCATATTGTGATCGGGATTTCGCAATCGGGGGAAACCATGGGTGCACATATGTGTGCCATGCGATAAAGCTCGGACCCGATAGATTTCTAAAACCATATTGTATAATGGTTGAAGTAAAGGCCTGAAAACTAAATTCAACGTGAAATATAAGTTACATTGCCGTAAGTTTTCTCAGTAAACAATAAATGCTATTTACTGTGGTTGGTAAGTTTAAGTGAAGTTTTTAATTTTGTCTGAGCGGGAGTATGGGCACCAGTAAAAGCCAGTAAGACCATTTTAATTTTCACTGTCTTTTTTTTTACGGCAGTATGGCGATGTAAGTACTTTCTCCAGTAGTCATATATGGATGTATTCTTTTTTGGTAAATATGTGTAATCAAAAGGAGGGCATTGTGTGTGCTTGCAATGCTTTGGATATGAAATCGGAATTACGCAGCAGCGTGAGTAAAAAATGTATGTGTAATTTCTCAGAAGTGAGATGCAAGTGGTGAATCCCTCTCTGAGAGAGGAAGTTTATAATATGTAACTGCATTTTCTTTTAATAGAAATCCTTGGTGTGTAAACTCTGTCCTCTGTGCTTAGAATTTCTTTTATGTTTCCGCTGTGTTAAAAAGACCCTGTGAGAAAACATAGCATTGTCTCTATGTGTGAATTTATGTTTGTTTTTGGGATTTTACCTGAAAAATCCCCAACACGACGCTCATGTGAGAACCATTTCCAATACAAGGACGTACTATTCCGAGTTGAAGGTTAAGGGGATGGCTGAAACAACGAGCCTGTCAATGGCCATGCATGGGGTTGTAAGCGTCAGATTTTGGCAAGACAATAATTCAACGATGATCATATACAGTCCAGTACATTTATAACCATAAACAAGCGGGTTATTTGTTACCTAATACCTAAAAAGACATCATACAAATCTTACAGCTTTACAATGTATATAAGTACAACCCAGTACATTTATAACGCATAGACAGCCTGGTTATCTGTTACCTAAAAGACACCATACAAATCTTACGACCTTTACAACGTTTATCAGATCTAGGTCCTATTTGATGACCCTTATTAGTTTTTCTACACTGGTATTTTTAAGATTTAAGTATATTAATGATTTTCATACCTTTTATTTCTAGTATAGGTAAAGACTTTTATTTTTACTACATGTAAAATTACGTGTGACTTTTCATAACTCTTATTTTTATTATATGTAAAATTATGTTTGATCTTCATCAAAGGGGTTATCTGGTCAACCATCAAATATAGGGATTCAAAGCGATATTTTCTCCACTTGTCTGCGTTGAGTAAAACTAAGAAAAATTCTCTTTATTTGGTTGCTAGTTTCAGTGAAAGAAGTTAAATCAATACTTTTTCCGTTTGAAATTTTTATTAGCTATCATACATAACAAGAAAAAAGGAAAAGCGTTGTGTGAAACGTTGAGTTGCCATGATTCATTACATTCTTTTTGGTTGTATGCTCTTCCTTTTCCCTTAATTCCAGCCACCAAACTAGAGTACAAAGTCCTTTCCGACTTTTAATTCCAAAAGCTGCTTGCGATTATGAGCCACTCATCTCATCTCTTTTAGTTAATTACAAGAACAAGGAAATACCCATGGGCCATCAGCCGTAGACTCCGCCATGAAGAAAACCCAAAGCATGCCTAGAAGCCTTTGTCGAAAAACATATTTAACACTAAATTGTTACATGCAAAGATGTGCAGCGATGAAATAAACAATATACACAACAAATAACTATACACAGGAGACACCAGATTAACGTGGTTCACCCAATCAGTCTGGGCTACATCCACCAAAAATAGGCATCCACAGCCTTTATTATCAAACAGTAGATTACAAAAAATAATCAATTTCCTCACAAACTCTGTCACCCAAACAATCCGTATGGATACCTGTTTTATAGCTAAGAGAATCTAACTGCCTCATAAATCATTTTACATCAAATATAGGATGCATTAACTCTCTCCCAACAAAATAGAGCTAATCTAGCAACAAATTCCTATTGTTGTCACACATTAGAGATTTTTGCCTACTTTGTGAAACAGAAAATCTCAACAATCTCCACGTTGACAACAGTTAGCCTGATACCGTGTTTGTTTATTATTTTATCTTTTTTGCAAGCCAAGAGAAGCCAAACACCAACGTAGCTTCTCTAACAAAACTAGTTTCGTGAACATGTCTGCACAATTTTCCTTTGTATGCACCTTTTCAAGAGAGACGCCCCTTTCAGTGATAACATGTCCTACAAAATGGTACTTGATCGGTATATGCTTTGATTTACTATGATAGGCTAGATTCTTAGCCAAATGTATTGCACTTTGACTGTCACTTGATGTTGTCCTGCAACCTACCAAATTCACCAAACAAACCTTTCAACGAAATCGCTTCTTTGCAAGCATGAGAAGCAGCAATGTATTTTGCTTCCGTAGTGGATAAAGCAATAATGTTTTGTAGCTTTGACATCCAGCTAATAGCTCCACCTGCAAGGGTAAAGGCATACCCTCATGTTGACCTTCTCTTATCCAAATCACCTGCAAAATCAGAATCAACATATCCACAAACAAATTCACTACTCTTATTGCAAGTGATACAATAACTACTTGTGCCTCTCAAATACCGAAGCACCCATTTCACTGCTGACCAGTGTTCTTTACCCGGATTTTCCATATACCTGCTGACAACCCCAACTGCATGTGAAATATCTGGTCGATTACAAACCATCGCATACATTAAACACCCTACTACATTGGCATATGGAATTTGAGACATATAATCCTTTTATTCATCTGTATTAGGACATAAACTCGAAGAAGGCTTGAAATGGGAAGTGAAAGGGACTGACACAGGCTTCACATTATTCATACCAAATCTCAAAAGTATTTTTTCAATATACTTCTGTTGTGATAGCCATAGCTGACCATTGCTCCTCTCTCTGAAAATCTCCATGCCCAAAATTTGTCTTGCTGCTCCTAGATCTTTCCTATCAAATGTCCTTGCCAGCTGAGCCTTCAACGTGTTGATTTCTTCTATGTTTTTGCTTGCTAAAAGCATATCGTCAACATACAATACTAAGATAATGAATATGCCATTTTTAAATTGCTTAAAATAAAGACAATGATCATATTCACTTCTAACATATTTCTGACTCAACATGAAAGAATCAAACTTCTTATACCACTGCCGAGGCAACTGCTTCAGGCCATATAATGACTTCTTGAGCCTGCAAACAAATTTCTCATTGCAATGTTGAACAAACCCTTCCGATTGTTCCATATAAATTTTCTCATCTAAGTCTCCATGTAGAAATGCAGTCTTAACATCTAATTGCTGCAACTCTAAATCAGGCAAAGCCACTAATGCTAACACAATTCTAATTGAAACTATTTTAACAAATGGTGAAAAAATCTCATGAAAGTCAATGTCGACTTTCTGAGAAAACCCTTTTGCAACCAGCCTTGCTTTGTACTTGTCTTCCGTATCATTCACACCCCATTTCAACTTGAAAACCCATTTACACCCCACAGTTTTCTTGTCTTTCGGAAGCTCAACCAGATCCCATGTGCCATTCTTACCTAAGGCCATCATTTCATCCTTCATGGCTGCTTTCCACTTGTCACTTTTCGAACCTTCTATTGCTTCCTGATAGCACATAGGTTCATCATCATTAGCAGTAAATGCAACAGAAGTGACATAATCATCATACCTTCTCGGTGGCCGTTTGATTCTTGTCGTTCTCCTTAAGGATGTTTCTGGCACTTCCTCGATTCGCTGACTACCCTCTGTAGGAACTTCTTGCCGAACAGTATCTGAGATCTGTTCATGATCTAAACCTGAACCCTGTTCATGTTCTGATTCTGAAACCTGTTCATGACTAGTACCTGAACTATGGTCATCATAACTATCGTTAGAAATACTATCAAACTGAATGTGCTGAAATTCAAATACATCATCCTGTTTCAATCGACTATCTACATCTAACTGTACAAGAGAGGATTCATTAAACTTTACATCTTTGTTGATGATGATTTTGTGGGTAGTAGGATCCCACAATCTATATCCCTTTGTTCCAACAACATACCCAACAAAGATATACCTTTTAGACTTTGGATCTAATTTAGTTTGCTGATGTTTAGGCACTATAGAATATGCATCACAACCAAACACTCTGAGTTTAGAATAGTCACAAGGGTATCCTTTCCATACCTCTTGAGGAATCTTGCAGCCTATCGTCGTCGATGGAGATCGGTTTATCACATAACAAGCTGTTGCCACCTCTTCCGTCCACAACTCCTTTTGCAACCCAACGTTACTCAGCATACTCCTTGCTCTCTCTAGAAGAGTCCTATTCATGCGTTTAGCAACTCCATTTTGCTGAGAAGTATAAACTGTGGTCTTATGTCTCTCAATCCCTGCATCCTTGCAATAGTTGTCAAACTCCATGGAAGCATTGTCAGTTCTTAAACATTTTATTGTTCTACTAGTGCTGTTTTCTACCAATGCTCTAAACTGCTTGAAAACTGAAAAAACATCACACTTCCTTTTCAACATGTAGACCCACACTTTCCTCGAAAACTCATCAATAAATGATACAAAATATGACGAGCCACCATATGAGGTTGTAGGGGCTGAACCCGAGACATGTGAATGGATATAGTCAAGTATTCCTTTACTAGTATGTTTGCCTGTTTTAAACTTTTGTTTACTTTGTTTTCCAAACAGACAATGCTTACAGAAATTTAACTTTCCAGACTTTAGATTTGGAAGTAAGTTGCGATCAGCCAAAATTGTTAACCCTCTTTCACTCATATGCCCCAATCTTTGATGCCATAAGTGAATGGAACTACTGTCATGTTCAGACACCGTAGACACATAATCTGACCCTGTACCTCCTTCTAACTGAAATAGATTTCCTACCTTCTTAGTTTTCATAACTAGTAAAATACCTTTGTAAATTTTCATTACTCCACCTTGAATTACAATTTTATATCCATTTGCATCAAGTGCTCCTAATGAAATCAATTTTTTCCTTAAATCTGGTACATGCCTCACATCAGTTAACATTTTAGTTGTCCCATCAAACATTTGCAGTTCTATACTCCCAATCCCCACAATAATACATGTTACATCATTACCCATGTACACAACTCCATCATTAATTGATTTATATGTCTTAAACCATTCTTTATGGATACACATGTGGTTTGATGCACCAGAATCTAACAACAAATGTTGATCATGATTTGACACATTAACTGATAATAATTCATCACTCATACCTGAACCAGATGACGAACCTGTACCTATCGTATTTACCTCCTTCTTCTCTGTTGAAGAATCTGCTTTAGAAGTTTGTTGTTGTCGCTTCCAGCAGTCCTTCTTTAAATGTCCTGATTTGCCAAAAAACCAACACTTTACCTTACTCTTCTTCCCTTTCGACTTTGAACGTGAGTCGCTCGGCCTACTGGAGCGTCTTTCTTTCGAACGACCTCTAACCATCATAGCTTCTGATGTAGAGGTTTCTGAATGCGACCCTTGTTTCTTCCGATAATAAAGATGCCACTACATCATCAAACTCAATAGTTTATGATGAACTAAGAGTTATAGAAGTAACAAAATGATCCCATGACTCGGGGAACGAGCATAATAAAGTAATAGCTTCATCATCAGATTGAATTTTTACTTCTATACTTTGTAATTGCACCAGAAGAGTATTAAAAGCATTCAAATGATCAACAATTGATGTACCTTCCTTCATTCGCAAACTGTACAACTGTCGCTTCAGGAGAATCCTATTGGTTAAGGATTTGGTCATGTACATTTTCTCCAGTTTCGTCCACAAACCAGCAGCTGTTGTCTCCGACACTATATTAAACCGGACATCATCTGCGAGACACAGTCGAATAGCACTAACTGCTCTTTCATCCATCTCGTCCCACTCATCATCTGTGATGTTGTAAGGTTGTTTGGATTTACCCACCAATGCCTTTGCCACTCCTTGTTGGACAAGCAGGTCATGCATCTTCACCTTCCAGATCTCGAAATTATTTTTGCCATTAAACTTCTCAATTTCAAACCGGGCACTCTGAGTTTTCACTATCTTGTATCAACCAAAAACAACGATCTCCAAATCCAACTTTTAAATACCAACAATTAATATATATAAAAAAAACTGCGTATGCCTTATATTACACTGCCTTTGTATTCATGAATTCTCAAAAGAGTTGAGTCAAATCTATCAATTTCAATTATGGTAATAGATTCAGCAATTTAAATTTGACTCAATAGTAATACGATTATGCCATATATATAATGTTGAGTATTTGTGCAAAAAACCTTTCGCAGAAACCCATCCCATGGGAGAGACAAATTAAAAACCCTTCGCATCGCAAATATGAATCATTAAAAGCAAAAACCCTTCGCATAGCAGAGATGAATCATTATGTATAAACATAAAAGTAAATAAATTTATAATTTATTTACTAAAACCAATGCGGAAACGGTTCATGCCCAACATTTATAATTACGCATTAGCACAAACAAGTTTGAGGCGCACCAATTGTCACACGCACCAGCAAAAACAAGTTTGAGGCGCACCAGTTGTCACACGCAATCATGCACACCTTCACTCAATGCACCAGCAGCACCAGCAATCATGCACACCTTACAGCGATGCCGATATGGTTTTTCATCATTCTCTGAAATAAAAATCTGGATAAAAAACTTGTGCGATATATGCTCCACCTCCACGATGTGGATATACGCTCCACCTCCACGATGTGCAGTAGCAGAACAGTGGATATATGCTCCACCTCCACGATATACAGTAGCAGAACAGTACTGATGTGGATATATGCTCCACACAGCTTCTTCAAACCTCCACGCAGCAGTGTACCAGCAACGCACCAGGTAGGTTTACGCATGAGCAGTTGGTCCACGCAGGTTCACACCATGCCTCCAACATGCTCTGATACCATTTGTTAGAGGCAAAGGTGTGCAACAATCAAATAAACAATATACACAACAAATAACCATACACAAGAGACAACAAATTAACATGGTTCACCCAACCAATTTGGGCTACATCCACCAAACATAGGCATCGACAATCTTTATTATCAAACAGGAGATTACAAAAAATAATCAATTTTCTCACAAACTCTCGCACCCAAACAATACGTATGGATACCTGTTTTATAGCTAAGAGAATCTAACTCCCTCATAAATCCTCTTACATCAAATATAGGATGCATTAACTCTCTCCCAACAAAATAGAGCTAATCTAGCAACAAATTCCTATTATTGTCACACATTAGAGATTTTTGCCTACTTTGTGAAACATAAAATCTCAACATAAATGATACCATTTTGAAATCGCAATATCATTCGATACCTTTTATAATATTAAAAATAGTTATACCATTAGATGGCAATGCATAGATTAGGTTTTTCAATTTAATCTATACTCTTAATATGGAATATATGGACTTTATTCCACACACAATGTCATATAAACATAAAAAATATTTAAATAGAATTTTATAAAAAAGATTAAGTTGGTGGAAAAAAATTATGATAGATGGAAAAATGATTTGCAAAATTAATTATTTTTAATTAGAATGACTAATTATTTTTATATTAAAAATATTCCTTTCCAACATGTAATAAGTACAGGGAGTGATTTTAACCCAAAAAAAAATTGTTTCATGAGTCTAAGAGGAAAAGAGCTAAAAACCAACTTTCTAATTAGAATGACCAATTAATTTTATATTAAAATATGCTTTTCCAATATGTAATAAGTACATGGAGTGACTTTAACAAAAAAATTGTTTCATGAGTCTAAGAGAAAAAGAGCTAAAAACCAGCTTTCGCCCAACAAAAGAAGGGGGACACTCATTTAATACTAGATTTTCTAAAGTTTGGGCCTATTACTTATTGAGAACTTGAGTAAATTTTTATAAATTGCTTACACAAGATGAAAGAAACAAAACATTTCTAAGATTTGAGAGAAATTGACCCACCGCTACATCCACAAGAGGCAAGAAAATTTTTGGCATAAGATTTTGTGAGTTTCTTCTTGTTAATGGAGGGAAGGAATTATGGTTATTGGTTAATACATCTAAATAGGAATGAGAAAAAGGTGGAAGATTAGGCTTCTCCATAATCTTATTCCATTATTATTCTCTTTCTATTTTGTAGGAGGCATTTTATCAAAGGAAGACGTTCTCTCATAACATCATTTTTTTTCATTGAAGACTCTGAAATGTGATTGGATGATCAACTTAGGCCTCATTTCCCATAAATATTGGATCTAGAACTAGTTGAACAACCTGAACCTCATCATCTATAACTTTTGTCTCTAAGGAGTCCAAAACTTCATCTCTATTATTGGGTACAGGTTGTTGGTGAGAATCTCGCTTTCTATCTTGCATCTTCTTAGGCAAATGCTTTTTGTGCTTTTTTGAAATTGACTTGAATGCTCCTTTTTCATCATTACAATGAGGAAAGAAGGATGAAAAGTTAAAGTTTTAGGAAAATTTTCTGCAAAATGTATCATGTTATAAGACATTTTGGTAAATCTATTTCAACAACAATTTTGACACTTCAGAAGTTATTAACATTTTCCATATGAATAAAAATAAATCACAAATAAATCAACCCAATACATCTCTTATAACCTTGAAAATACCGTCACCCAACAATAAAAAGAGATACATGTCAAAATATATATATATATATATATATATTTTCCACGGTAAAAAATTCTTAACTGGGAAATAAACAAAATTACATAACTCCAAAAGTCTGAACAAAAAAACCCAAAGAAAACTGTGCCAAAAATAAACTTGGCCAAAACCGAGAAACAAAAAAATATATATCCAGAAATTCAGTCCAAAACTCACAGGCGCGCAGGAGGATGGGGCAACAAACAAAGCCAGGTGATGGCAAGATACCGGAATGATCGAAAACTAAAACAGCTCAACACACTAGGTAGCGATGACGACAACAAAGTGAAACCTGCGAAGGAAAGAGGCGACGATTGAAAACCCTCGCAAATGAAGCTTAGAGACCACGGCGAAACACCAACACCCAAGCACACAACAAATGGGTCGACGAGAACATCTCCAAGAGGACGAGGCAATAATGGCATGAAAGACCAATTACTAATGGTAAGCCAAACTAGAGAAAAGGAGGCCACCATCTCCCTTCCAATATAAGATATACATATAACTAAATAAATGATTTACAAAGACTTACAACAATTTCTACCAAACAATTATATATATGAGTGTCACCAGGGATGTCACTAGGATAGAATTTGACACACTGTGATTTATCGCAAGTGTAGTTAGTTTTTTTTCCAAAAACTTTTTTCCCAAATAAACCATGAAATAACTCGTGCTTCAGTTTTGAAATTACGAACTTTGAATGTCAACTATATAAGTTATCAACATCTTGCAGCTATACCTCCATTAATTACTGATGGAGTTGTCTATAATGCGACTTTTTGGAGATTCCGGTGACGGAATCCGGTGGAAGAAATTGAGGTTAAATCTTGATTTGTTGCAGTTAAAATGGTTTTTTAACTGCATATTTGGATTCAACACCCTGAAAAACCCCTGGGACACTTTGATTGTGCAAAAACTAGCTATCAAACTTGCGATTCCAATAAATTGCTGCCGGATTTTGACCAGAAAAACCCACCGGAAAAGCTTTCAAAAAGTCGCAATATAGACAACTGCATTACTGATGACAGATGGTTGCCCAGCGTGACTCGCTCCCGAAATATTCGTTGCCCAGCCCCACTGACTTCAAAAGCGCCGTCATGCATTTATAAAAATGCACGCACCGACAATAGTGGACATAATACGTGTACCTAGAGTACACCCGTGCGTAGCTATATAATTAAACCTCCTCCATTATCTTGTGCCAGAATCCCGAACATTTTACATACAATTCGATTAGAGTTATCTGCATTCCACCGAGGTAAGAATCAAATGAATTCCTGTCCTTCAAAGATGGCGAAGTTAGAATCTCATGAACTGAAAGAAGCTTTGAACGTGAGAGCTTACGGCTATGGCGAGCGGATATTAGTTCTGTCACATGGTTTTGGGGGCGACCAGTCGATGTGGAAAGATATTCTGCCATGCCTGGTACCTGATTTCAAGGTCGTTGTATTCGATATGATATTTTCTGGCAGTGTCGATCCCAAGCATTTCGACTTCGATCGATACACGGGTTCACTCTCTCCTTATGCAGACGATCTTCTGGCCATTTTAGATGAACTTAAAGCTGAAAAGTGCGTATACGTAGGTCATTCAGTTTCTGCTATGGTGGGCTGCCTTGCCTCCATCCAAAGGCCAGAATTATTTGAAAGATTAATCTTGCTATGTGGCTCCCCAAGGTAACAGAACATAAGTACAATAATTTAAGCTTTAATCCCCATAAATTTGCCTCTTTTCTCTCTGTATTTCAACTTATGCACACGCTTGCTGTTGTTGTTTCTTCAGGTATTTAAATGATGGATCTTATGAAGGAGGATTTGCACGTGGAGACATCGATGGAATTTTCAGTGCAATGAAGTACAACTATTCAGCATGGGTTTCAGGCTTTGTTCCTCTACTAGTTGGCGCGGATGAGCACTCTCTGGTAAAGGAATTCAGTAGAAAAATGATGAATATGAAGCCTAAAATCGCACTCGTGGTTGCCAAAACCATCTTCCAGAGTGATGTGAGAAACATATTATGCGATGTGAAGACCCCGTGTAGCATCATCCAGACTAAGACGGACATAGCGGTTCCAATGAGCGTGCCATATTACATGCAGTGGAATCTTGGAGGAGAGACGCATTCAGTGCGCATACTTGACACAGATGGCCACGTTCCGCAGCTAACTTCACCGGGTATGTTCGCAAAGTTGTTTGCACAGCTCCTCGCAGGGCCCTGAATATATAGACCAGATTAATGAAGACAGTGGATATACTTAGTTTTGAATGGCTTATCTTCTCTGTGAATTATCTGTTGTGTTTCTGTTTTAACAAGGTACAAGCAACCCATCGTCAGGTTCAAGGAGAACCTTCTTTGTATTATGAATCTTTCTAAAGTTGTAACTTTCCATATGAATGTTAAAAACGGATTTTATGTATGTCGGGTGAGTTCTTTTTCATGTTGTTTCTTCGGCTCAAGGTTTTCCCTATGTTCGTTATCACATCATCTAGCTCATCTTCCAGTATACATAAATAATATATGTGGGAAGGTTGGCTTCAAGCAATTGAGAAGCAATCTCCCACGTGTTCTGGAGTTATAAGCAGTATCCTTCGTTTTCCTATAAGGTTATTATTTATATACATTTCTTATTGCTTATCCAGTTATTTTGGGCATAAAAGATTTTGGCTTTCCTGTTTTATTTCTCATTTTAGTTAAAAGCTTTATGCGTCATTTTTTTTCTGTGTTTGCACGAGTTTCCGCTCGGAGTTCACATCACAATTTACTTTAAAGGTAGAATGGTCGTGGATACCAATTTAAAATATAAACTCTACGACTGTTGATGCTTGACCTGATTATTGTATCGTGAAAGGATTTGAGGCTTATCCTCAATCCTGGGAGATCTTCTCATTCGATTTTTTGGGTTATAGAAGTGTCTATATATGCTTTAGAGTATGCCACTTTATTTATTTAGTATTCCAATGCAATCACACATTCCATTTAGTAACAGGTATAAGGATGAGCTCACATGAAATTTGATTTTCTCCATGAAATTTGGCTATCGCATTTCATTCATGTATGATGTGGATTAATGTACATATAACTATCACATACTTTAGGTCTGAAGCTCCGTTTGGGCCATTAGTGAACGTATGTTGTTGAAGTTCCGTTTGGGCCATTAGTGAACTCTTGTTGTTATTATGTCTTCTTGAGAGGTATGTGTCTTTTTATTTCACATTGAACTCATGTTTATCATATGGATATACGTTATGATATGTTTATGCAAAGCCACCTAGATTAGATTACGTTATGATATGTTTATGCAAAGCCACCTAGATTAGATTATTATGTGTTGTTGAGCACATTAGAGGCCACTATGCCCGCATGAAACCTCTTTAAGATTCTTATTTTTGAAATTGATTTCCCAACTTAGTTTCCATAAAGTGATCAAATCCATTAGATGAGCGGTTGGAAATATCATGCTCTTTTTTTTGTCTTGGAATTATCATGTCTCCTTTTTTTTATTGTTATTTAGATTATTTTTATTGTTACTTAGATTATTATGTGTTGTTGAGCACAATAGAGGCCACTATGCCAGCATGAAACCTTTTTGAGGTTCTTTTTTTTAAGTTGATTTCCCAACTAGTTTCCACAAAATGATCAAATCCATTAGATCAGCAGTTGGAATTATCATGTCTCTTTTTTTATTGTTTTGGAATTATCATGTCTCTTTTTTTTTTATTGTTACATTAGATACGAGATGATGTTCGTCGTTAGTTTCTTCATAAAAAGGTTGGGGTTGTGATATGGTGTTTATGGTTAATGATTTTTTTAAGTATCTTTGTTATTAAATAATTGATTTATCAAATCTCTCGAAAGCTATGAAATATGGGATATTTTATAAGTCAAAATTTTCAATGTGTATGAAAAAAATTAATTACTCTTGAATTGTCCACAATTCTAACTTTTTCTTTTTCACTTGAGAGCAATTAAGGGTTTTTTTCTTTAAGATGTTTTATTTAAAATATCAAGGGGTAGAAAATCAATATTTAAAGCTCATTTCAACATGGAATTCTCCATAATCAAGAACCTTCAACATGTCTGAATAGTATTAATTACTCAAGAATTGTCCATCGCTCTAACTCTGTTTTCTTTTGAGCTTGGCATTTAAGTGTTTATTTCTTACACTTGTCTTATGTAAAATATAAAAGATAAGATAATCAATATTCATGAGGAAATATTATATATATCAATAGCTAATCAAACATTAAATTGTTGTATAATTTTTTTTGCTTCTCAGATAATGGATGGTGTATGAGACCCTCTTGTTTTAGGTCAATCGATGGTGTGGATATATATGTACTTAGCTAACACATGTTCTTAACCATTAGTCTAGCTCATGGTGTACCTAATTTAAGGATTTATTCTTTAAACGTTGTTGCAAATACGACCACCCTATTTTGTAGCCTAGAATTTCCTCTTACCCTATTTTGTAGCCTAGAATTTCCTCTTTGAGCTCTCTCCTCATAGTATGCATATCCTTTCCTCGCCTAGCCTCTCTCCTGTAGTATGATGAATATGACCTAAATAAATTAGACTAGATAGTGTAATCTATTTTGCAGTAGAAGAGCTCCTCTCCCACTAGTCCATCGTGGTTGAAGAGCTCCTCTCCCACTAGTCCATGGTGGTTGCAGTTGAACAATTCTGCTAGGCACTTGCCCCATTCTTTATATTGCAAGGCCCTCTATTTAGAGAGGCACCTGCAACATACTCCTATTGTAATATCCTAGTTTTGTTTAGTTCTAAGTGCCAATTTCCCACAATTATAATAAACCCCTTAACGCACCACGCTTCCCTTAGGTGCCAAACTTGAGCAATATAACCAAAACACCACGGCCCCCTAAGTGAACATGACCATAAATGCCAACCAACCCATGTTTCCAGATGAAATCCATTTCTTTGGTTGATATCGAGCACATGAGTACAACACCCCATTCTCCCAACCTATTCACAAACTAGGTAGAGCTTCCCCAATAACTAAAATGCATGAACACACCAATGGAATCAACACAATTTCCCACAGTAATACGAACTCACAAATCTGCAATGCGTGAGTAGTGCCCATTTCCAAATTAAATATTAATCACTACGTCAATTACAAACGAGAGCCTTCTTAAGCAATGCACTTTACTCGACTCCCAACTCAATAGTACAGAAAAAAAACAAAAATATAATAGCCAACCTTCCCCACATAACTAACCAAGACATAAGGTATTCCTCAAAAGAATTAGAGAAATAACACGCAACAATCAAACCAAACAAGAAGGTTCTAGACAACCAAATGGAAGTTACTATATGTGTTCAAGATTTTTTCACTAGGAAATTGAGGTAGGGGTATAATATTATATATTTCCACTACTCTTTGGTGCAAATAGGTCTATGGCCAAAGAATTGCAATGGTAAGTTTCCACCGAGAGGAACTTATCTTGCAATTTCAGTTAAGGTTATCATTGCAATTCGAATTTTGGTTTAGCCTAAAATCTTTTGTGGTACTCTAACAACAATTTTGTATTCTCAAGGGATTTTTAGGCATGGTTTCTCACACAATGAGTCTCCTCAGCATGGGAGGATCCTGAGATTCAGTTGCATAGTTGGTCCCTTATGTGTTGGAGGGTTCGCTAAGTATTGGTCTCCTTCTTTAGCTGGTGTAGTGATGGTCTCAGAAGTCAGCCTCCTTAGTCTATTTCCTAGGCTACATCATGCATTCCTCTTGATGATACTATTTGTATCCATACCATCCATTTCCTTTTCTTTCAAAAGTTTTTGTATCAATTATTTTACTATTAGAGGTTTTGTGCTTATTAAATCCTATGGTTAATAAGGAATAATTTGCATTTATTTTCTTGAGGTCTAGTGTTCTTTCACCTCTACTTGTCTTTTTCATTTGCCGGTCTCACTCTATTTGTAATCTTGTTTATGTTAACCTCATGTGCATGCCTCTAGTTTACCTTTATGTTTTAACTTCATTTTGCTGGTTATTATGTGTCCATATTTCATCTCTAGTTTTTACCCAATGTGAGTGCCCAACGCTCATGATGCATGTGCAATCGATGAGGTGGGTGGTATGGAGGTGAAAGTGAGGGTGGCCATGTTTCTTAGATTGAAACCATGCCCAAGCACAAGCTCATGAGGCAGTGGACATCTATCATGCAGTTGTTCTCCCAAACATTCTAGCTGAAATTAGACACCTTTAGATCCTTCTTGTTGACAAACATCTTATTTATCTGAACCCTGATATCATTAAAGAAGTTTTCCTCTGGTTCCCAATCCTAGATATACCAAGGGAAGATGGAAACACTATATTAACTCTATAACTCTTCACTGGCAACTCAAAGCCCTCCTTACTAGAGTAGTAAAGGAGAACCAAGAGGGAAAATACAACACTTTTTCTCCCTTGAATAACATCAAGTGTGCTCAAAGACTTCAACCTTCATATATGGAAATCTTGGATGCCCAACCATCTCACCATGATAGTGAAATTCAATGGGAGCCTAAAACTGCAACTCCTTTAGGTTCCAGCGCCAAAGATCCTTCACCTATGACCTCCTAGGATTGGTGAGCTACCATGATCTTCAAAGATAATAATCTTTTTAGTGATCTAGTTGATAGGATGGTTATCTTTCAGTTAGTATTGGTATTTCTTTTTCTCAGAAGGTGGTCAATGAATCTAGTTTCCCAAGTGTCAGATTAAATCCGCTTTCGAAGAAATTTGAAAAACATGGACATATGACATATGTACGATGATATTTTGATTGTGTGAGGTAATACAAACTTAAACTTATATATATATATATATATATATATATATATGAAAG
>APFE031431557.1:146611-170484 GCA_000404065.3 Pinus taeda
CTAGTCACTGATGGAGGACCTCCTTTTAATTCTCATGGCTTCAAAGACACATTGCAGAAATACCATATTAAGCATAGATTGACCACACCTTATCACCCCCAGTCAAATGGGCAGGTGGAAAGCACCAACAAAGTCATAGAAGCTATTCTGACAAAAACAATAAAGGAAAACAGGAGGGACTGGTTTCAAAAGTTTCCTGAAGCACTTTGGGCTTATAGAACCACTTGGAGGAACACCACGGGCTTTTCATTATATGAGTTAGTTTTTTGTAAAAATTTCGTTTTCCCTTTGGAGTTTGAAATCAAAACTTTAAGAACTGATTTAGCTGTTAACCTTGATTTGACTGATGCACAGATAGCCAAGTTGCAGCAGCTTCAGGAGCTAGACGAGAAAAGATTGGATGTCATCCACCAAACAACCATGACTCAGCAACAAAGAACCAGATGGCATGACAAAACTATTAAGCAGAAGTAGTTCCAGAAAGGTAACTGGGCTTTACTGTATGACTCCCATTTCGAGAATTTCCAAGGAAAATTGAGAACAAGGTGGCTAGGACCTTATGAAATAGATGTCGTTTTTCAAATGGAACAGTCAGACTCTTAATGATTGATGATAATAGAACACCATTATTAGTGAATGGATACTGACTCCGTCTATATCAACGACTTGTTTCTAAAGAGGATTTCAAAGCTACCTGCATGGCAGAATTACACTATGTTTTTTTGGGAGACTTTGCTGCCCCTCAAGGCACTTAAATTTCTGTTCATTTATTTATTTTTAGATTAGATTTCTTAACTAATAATCTCTACCAAGGGTTGCTATGTTACAATCAGTTGTTTTGCAGATCTTACTTTCAGAGGATGGTTGAGAATAAAAATTATAAAAGAATCACTTTGCAGCTTGGGAACGTTCTTCAAACCACAAGTCAAGTTTTGCATCATTTCATGTTGCTACAACACCATTTCCTGTTGCTGCAACACCATTTTCTGTTAATGCAATATCATTTCCCTATTGTTGCAACACCACTTTCCGTCATTCCCCGTTTCTGCAACACCACTTTCTGTCATTCCCCGTTGCTGCAACACCACTTTCCGTCAATACGATATCATTTCTCTGTTGCCGCAACACCACTTCCCGCGGCTACTGCACGAGCTTATGTTCTGGCAAAATATCACTTTTCAATACTGCAATACCAATCCCAACACTTAATGAATTATCATCCTGATGGAACATACTCCACTTCATTGAAGGGACCAGCCAAGCACTCTAATAAGTACACGTCGTCACTGCTACTTCTTGTCAGATCGCTTGTGTTTTCACGATTAAAAACCTGTTCAAATTATGATTAAGCCATAAAAAGAAAACATAAGACTTTTTGCGTGCGACTAAAGGTAAAAGTAAAGGTACGCATGTTTAAGTGTGAATATTAATTTATAGTTAATGCGGAGATGTGATACGACTGCCGAAATCATTATACTGCCAATCAAATCATTCAGCCGTAGATTTGGGGGGGATTACCAAAATATCACAATTATTCCATAACACGTTAATCTTCGCCACCCTTACTCCTCGCGGTAATATCTAAAACTCACCTCGTCATGGCATATCCTCATTTGTAACCGCTTGCTCTGTTTCAAACTCGGAAACTAGGCTCTGTATTATGTATTTTCACTGGATCGGCAGCTATGGGGGGAAGCCTGATCACATATGAACCTGGCACAACAATGCTACTGGAACTCTACCCCGAGGTTTACCAAATTTTCCTGCAAGCAGGGTGGGTTACTTTAGAAGACTCCCAGATTTCAACACACAGTAGGTGTTGAAGTTCGCATGCAACTTAAGAGAAGGATTTTCTACAGTCCAAGGAGTACGTATTCTGGTAACAGAGGAGGAAGTAGCCCAAGTCTCCGGGCTACTGACCAATGGCATACGCTAGTTTAGCAGGAAACATGTGATTTTGAATGCGCAGCAAGGCTTCTTTCTACTAGGTGAACACGTAGAAGCCAAAGGTAGAGGGGTCGCACTTCAGTCACTACCTCCACCATGGCCAAAGGTGGCGGAGTTTGTCAAGCAGTATTTAACTTGCGAAGGTCGTTACCAGGTAATTTACCAACACAACTTCGTTTTGTTAAATCATTTGAGGCATCGTCAGTTGATAAATATGCCTTATTATCTATTAGGTTGTCTGAAAAATATGTCACATTATGCTGAAAAAGCGAAGCGTCCGGCCCTTTCCCTCAATCACCAATGGTTAGCCTAACTCTTAATAAATAGAGGCCTTACTCTAAATCATCCACCCCCTGTCATTAATCCTCCCCAGCAAATAGAAGAAGATCCTTAGCAGGAGGAGGAAGTTCCCCAACAGCCAGAACAGATACCCCAGGAAGTTCCCCAATAGCCAGAGAAAATACCCCAGGAAGTTCCCCAACAGCCATAACAGATACCCCAGGAAGTTTCCCAACAGCCAGAACAGATACCCCAGGAAGTTCCCCAACAGCCAGAGCAAATACCCCAAGAAATTCCTCAGCAATTAGCAGCAGAAACACCCCTGCAGAGGACCCCATCTCCCAATGAAGCTCAACCATCTACTCCCATGCTTCATATTTCCACTGATGACTCTGATGATAACACCCCCATCATTTTTCTTAAAAGGAAAAAGCAGCAGAAAACTGAAACTCCACCAAAAAGGAGAAGAACCAGGGCTTTGATCAAAGCAGCTGCTATTCCTGATAGTCCCCCCAGCCTGAAGGAAAGTGACCGAAAAAGAAAAATTATTGATTTTCCTGCCTCCTTAAAGAGGCAGAGAAAACGGTTGACTGCAACAGTTAAACTTACCAGCCCTGTGATCCCCAATTCTCCACCCATTACCCTAACACCCTGCATTCCAATCATTCCAGAGTAGCCCCTTTCCTCACCTTCTGGGGTTGAGATTCAGAGCATTGACAGTTTTGTGACAACGTTTTCTGAGGCAGCTGATACACAAGAACCACCTACCGAAAAATCTAAAATAAACACCCAAGGTGATATTGGGCAAGTGGTTGTTACACAAGAACCAGCCACTGACCCAACTGGTGACACACAAGAACCACTTGTTGGGGATGCAAATGACCAAATGGACGCGGAACAACAATCCCTTCCTCCATTAGAGCCTGCAGATACGCAAGCCCTGCCTACCATAGCCTCCCTGCATGAAGAAATTGAGTTTTTAAAATCTCAAATTAAGGATTATCAGCAGGAGATAATAATGGTTAAGGAAGCCTATCAAAATGAATATAATCTCCACTTCTTAGCACGGGTAGCGTCTGCAACAGAAAAGAGTCAATACAATGAGTACATGTGCAGTGAGTGTGGTGAACTGTACACTCAAGCAGGATATAAGGTAGTCCAGGTCCTAATGACTGAAGCTAATCCACAACCCTCTACTACTGAAATCAAAACAGAGCAACTTGTTGTTGTAATCAAAACAAAACAACCTGTTGTCACACAAGAACTAGCAGGAAGGGTAGCAGAAGAAATCCAACAACTTGATATCACATAAGAACCAGCAGGAGCTGCAGTAGCAGAGAAAGAACAACCTGCTGTCACACAAGAACCAGCATGTTTTCTAAAAATTGTAAAAGAAGAAACAGAGTAGCCTGCTCTCACACAAGAACCAACAGGTTTTTCAAGAGTTGTGGAGGAAGACATACAACCACCGCGGGCCACCCAAACTATTGCAGAGCAGAGATCCTTTTCTGATGCTTATGCACATACTGAAGTCACTGAACTCCATTGTGTCAGTGATGCTTGTGCACAGACTGAACTCACTAGACTCCACTGTGTTAGTGATGCGTATGCACAGATTGAAACTCCCTGTGTCAGTAATGCTCACACGGAGACCTCTAGCTTTCAACAACTAAAGGACACATGGATAACAGAATATGAGCTTTCACAAGGGAAGGCATTCCAACAACAGAAGTTAATCTGGTTTAGCTATGCATACAGAAATTGGGATGCACTGGAATAGTCTAGAGCTCAACATAAAGAAAATAAGGAGGTAAAAGCTAGGCTATCCCATGCCTCTAATCTGGTTCAGAGGATATTGGGTACAAGAAAACTCTCTTTCAACTATGCAGTATTCTTGAGAGAACGGTTGGCGTTCTTGCAAATAAAAGCAATTAGAGATGGAAGACCATACCAAGTTAATACACCTGATCAGTTTATTGAAACATTCAAAGAAGCACCACATAATTGTTGAAAATAATACTGAGAGGGGGGGTGAATCAGTATTATCAGGATAATTATTCTTTTTCAAAGACAACTGATATACGCTACTTCAATTTAATAAACCTGCGTATGTATGCAGTTATGCAGAAGAAAACCTGCGTATACAGAACATGCTTTTATTTTACTTAATCTTTCTGATGATGATTGTTAGTCAGTGATGCAGAATCCAATAACAGTATCCAGAGATAGTAAAACAGCGCAGAAAGACAATCAGACACAAGAACACAAGATATAAGGTGGAAACACAATGTGGGTGAAAACCACCTGCTGCAATTCGTCTCTATCTTTCTTTTAAATTAGAACCTTCTGTTTACAATGTACTGGTGCAGTCCTTTACCAGTACGCAGGCTGCAACCTGCAGAGAGCTACAACTCTCTCTCGTTTCCCAGCTTTCCTGGAAGGGAGCTACAACCCCCTTTGCTTTTGTACTAGCCAAGATACTAGTACGTAGGTGCTGGCCTACAGAAGGCTACAACCTTCTCTTTCTTCCAGGGACCACTTTTCATCAATTTTCAAACTGGATCCATGAACATCAAACAGTCATCAAGAATCAACCAATCTCCTTTCCACCAACTAGATATGAAACAAGTAGATACTCTTCTGACAGCTGTACACAGAAAACTGTACCAGAAACCATATAGCAGAAACAGAACCCAAAAACCCAGCAGCAATAAGCAGAAATAGCCAGATCACAACTTAAAGCATATACGCAATTTTAACAGTCTGAAACTTGCATGCATACGCCTCTGCGTATGGAACAACCTGCGTATACGCGCCTTTACTTCACCGAAGCAGCGTGTATATGCGCCTTTGCTTCACTGAACCTGCGTACAGATCTATAAAGAACAATACACTCTTCCAGATATTCAATCACTAAATAACCCAGATTATCAGACTTATAGATCAGACGAGCGCCACATCAAGCAGATCAAAATCATACAGAGATACTATCATTAAGCTTAAGGATTATGACCCATGAAAAGACCTTGCCCTTCCTTTTGTGCTAAAGTCCCTCCTTCCTTCAGATCCAGATCTGCATCACCATCAATATACCAGCTCTAACACTTTTCAGATCCTCAATAATAATCCAGATGGTGATTTGTCACAAGATCTCCTTCCTCTTTTATAGCCCTAGGCCTTCCCCAATACCATGGTCCAAAACCACAACATTTCAATACCATGAACCCAAAAACTGTGGATCGGCACAGTTGATGAGACGCCATGGTCCAAAACATAGGTTCAAGTTCCAAGATCTAACTGCCATGGACCAAAAGAATGATCACCAAGATATACCTGCTTTTGTAAAGTATAACCCGCGTGTATACGCGACTTTGTCTAGATGAACATGCGTATATGACTTTTTCTACTTTCTGAGTGCCTGAACTGAGATCTGTTACCAGAGAGGGTTGCCATCAAGGACAACACCTGTGCCATAGCTCCAAACCTGTGCCATAATGCCAACAATAATGATCAAAATTTGCTTTGTGAACTCTATGTTCAAAATGAGGTCATGCCTGAAGATAGAGCGATGAATATACTTCCTATTGTTGGTGATATCCAAATAAGAGCCTTCATCTCTTTTCTAGCTAATCAATTAACTTGGATAAATGCCTATATGTCAGCAGAACATAATGAGCACAACTACCTCCTTTGGATTCGAAATGAACCACAGAATCCAGCTACCTTCATTGCACAACATCAGAATTATGTAAGTAATCGAGAATTGGCTGATCATATAAAGAAGCTACAGGCAGCGGTCTTGTAGGACTGTCAGCATTATGTAAAAACAAAAGGGGCACTGGCCGTCGAAGCAAACAAGTTATTCTGGGAACATTGTCCCAGAGAAAGACATGAATACCATCCTTACAATCCCCTCAATCTTCAGATAGCAATTTCACGCATACCTTATTATGTCAAATGTATGGAAAACTATGTTGAGAAGTGGATCGGCTACCATTTTCATTTCCCTCTCTTATGGTTACCTGGTCAGCAAGATAAGGCTCATTACAAACTGAACAAAAAGGAGGAGGTAGCAGTATGGCAACAATTACAGAATTTTCAGAGGTTCAGAAGCAGGTCTGATAAAGCCTTCTCTAGCAACTGTATCAGCAACTTACACTGTTCATCCCAGTACTCTGACTCAGATTCAGAGTAATCATTGCATGAGGCCATGCAACCCTTTCAGTTGGGGGGGATGTTAGGACTCCATATTGTCTACTTTTGACCTTATATTTTGTTATGATATTACCCTTTTTAGCCTATAAATAGAAACCCTTGATATCATTTTTGACCTCATCATCCCAAGGCATGAAGTAACTCTCCTCATTTGCTATATGTTTAATTATTCAATACATATTCATGTTATCTTTACAATTAATCTTCGGAAATTGGCTAAGTCACTGAGAATTGATTGGAACTGTTCAAAGTCCACAGAATCATAATTCACAGTTGCTGCAACACCAGAAACAGCAACTGTGCTGTTGCTGCAACACCAGAAGCAGCAACTGACTAAAGCAGGAAAATTCTTAATTTGCAAAAGATGAAACAGTAACCGTCTGAAGCTGGCAAGACCATACTTGGTCGATGATGATAAAGCACGATCAGCCAATTTAGTCATAGATGCGGGAACACCAGGGACATCATGAAGAGCTTAAGGAATGGTTAAGATTTACCAAATCAACAACAACAGCAGAATAACCAAGGATAGCACAAGGACCTCGAGGAGATAGACGAAGACTACCAGTTTTTCAACAGCGGAAGGATCCAATGAAACAAAGGACGAAAAAGATATACATTGTTGTAAAAGTATGTTGTGACAAGAATTAATTTCCTATTTTTGTACAGAAGAATTAAACTGAATGTATAATGACAATCTATTGTAATAGATGTCTCCTCTATAAATAGGAGACATCTACAGTTGAAAGCTAGCATGTGTGATACATGAATATTGTAGTGCAGAAGGTCGGAACCTCTGTTGTAATTGAACTTCTTGGCAGATGAATAAAGCACTGTTCTGAGCATTTTAACTTAGTATCTGTGTGCAGGGGAATCTTGTGAGAAGGATAGGGCCCACCTTCTTCACAAGATTCACGCATTTCTTTCCTGTTAAGTGTGTGTGTTATTTCTGTACATGTTTAGCCTCGCTTCTGATATTTCCTTTTTCCTGATACGTTGTTCCTTTAATCGATTGGCGTTGTGAGAAGTGTGTCACCGGTGAGTAGGATTTTCGGTGTGTATTGGCGACTGGTCATAGAGGCAGGTGCTGAACATCCTTATTCTAAGGACAGGGTCCTGGTCCTTTGTTACAAACAACCATCATTTTTCTGCAGATTTGTTACCTTTAATCAATTTCATTTCATTTCTGCAATAGTTTACAACTGCTGTAACACAGAGTAAGAGTTTGATAGGAAATATATTTTCTTTTACTACAACTTTTAATGCTTTTGAAATTAAAGTGCATATTGTACGAGGTCACCTTCGAAACAAAAGGACTTTCGCGAGTTGAAAGATTAATGTGGTACTCGACTGTTTAATCAATAAACAATTCGAGTAGCCAACAAACTTCTTCTCAGGTTTCCATTGGAACATCAGTCATCAACCTCTAATTTTATATATTCTGCTAAAACAACAAAACTGTTGAATTTCACTGGAAATAAGGAAAACCTTCTCTTTTTCCCACCGAGCTGAAAATAATTAAAACTATAGTTTATAGCCTTCTTGGGTCTGAAACTTAAGTTAACCCATGTGCATATTCTAAAGAGATATCCGTCAAATCTAATTCATTCACAATGAATGGCTATGATTGATCCAGAACTCAAAGGATTAAACCATAGCTTATAACATATCGCGTCCAAAATATGGACTAACATCCGTTCATTTTTTGGTGTGATTATTGTCCTATCTAAGCTTTTCAAGTGGACGGTCCCGATCGACTGAGCTATTAACTTAGATTTATAAATTATCACGTCTATTTTTCGTATTAATGTTTGTGCTTATTAGCATGTGATCGCCGTTAGATTTGTTTCCTGTCGATCTGATGGCTTAGATATTCTCTGGGGGTTCTCACGAGTTTTGTCGGGTTTTCTTAGTTCCACCATGGTTTTAGTGCTTCCACCAAGTTTAAATTGTCTCTAAGTTATAATCACGATATCGCTAATTAAAATCTGTGACTTCGAAATACATCCCAATTAACTTAATACACCGTGAATGAAGACTTAACCGCAATAAGGAAAGATTATACACAACTCTAATTCTAAAGGGCCAAACTGGAAATCAACAACATTTGGAAATATTTCGAAGGAACTTCAAACCTCTGGGATTGACCATTCATGCGCAGAATACACAGAGACACAAATAATTTCCAACTTTTACAATCAAATCCTCCTCAGCCAAATCCAGCCATGTCCCTTTACATTAATTCAAAACATACATAAATACCATTACATACAACAATCAGAACTTCAATAAATGGATCAAATCTACCTAATACAAAATAATACCTAATCTGCATGATATTCTCCTTGAGAATCTCAACCAAATCTAAATACTTTAATTAATTACAAGATAGTTCAAATCCTATCTATAAATCTTTGTAAAGTGACAACTAAATGATCCCACTCCTTTTCTCGTAAACGTTTTTTGTATTTTTGGAATAAAAGTCGAAGCCTTTTGTCCTCAAGCCTCATGCTCCTACATCAGACTCCTAAGGACAAAATTTTTCATGGGCTCCTGTCCATGAGCTCTTCTACAGAACTGCCCAACTTTTGTAGCATGGCATCTGTCATCCAGATAGCATCAGCAATTGGTTGATCTTTCCACTTGACCAAATACTGAAAATACTCCTTCCATCTTATCCTTTTAAACATTCTCTTATCTAAAATATGTTCTGGCTATCATGCCTTTTTTATTGGTAACTGTTTTACCCAATCAACTTCTTGTTCTTCCTTATCTTCTGTTGTATCCTCTGCATTTCCACTTTCATACATGTACAAATCGGTAACATTGAAAATTGGAGATATACTAATATGATGGGGTAATTCAATTTCATAAGCATTTGTAGAAAATTTCCTCAAGACTCTACATGGTCCAATTTTCTTAAATTTTAACTTGTTAGACTCTCTTTTTGGAAATCTTTCCTTCCTCGTGTGTACTAAAACCAAATATCCAACCTCAAAATTAAATTCTCTCTTCTTCAATTCTTCTCTGCTCTTGTATTTTATGTTGCTATGTTGTAACTATTGTTTTACCGGTTCATGTATTGCTTGAATATCTGAAGAAATTTTTTCTCCTTTAGCACTTCTCATTTCAACGTTTCCTAAGTCTTTTAATTAAGACACTCCTCTTGGGTGAATTCCATAAACTATATGGAATGGACTCTGCCCTGTACTCCTTTTAGGAGATTCATTATAAGCATATTTAGCCCATGCCAAACTTTGATCCCATTGTTTTGGATGTTCACCTACAACACTTCTCATAAGATTACCCAAGCTTCTGTTTACAACTTCAGTGTGTCCATCAGTCTGAGGATGACAAGCTGAATTGAAACTCAGGTTATTACCAAGTTTCTTCCACAAGATCCCCCAACAATGACCAACAAATATGGTATCTCTGTCTGAAACAATGCTCTTAGGTAACCGATGCAATCTTACAATCTCCTTAAACAATAGATTAGCAATGTGAGTAGCATCTCTAGTTTTATAACATGAAATAAAATGTGCCATTTTAGAAAATCTGTCAATCAGGACATAAATTGAATTATTACCTCTTTGATTTTTTGGTAAACCCAAAACAAAGTCCATACTTACCATATCCCAAGGTCAATCTAGAATAGGTAATGGAACACACAAAAATGTGTTTTGACTCCTTCCCTTTGCATACTGACAAACTTTACAATTTTCCACATACTTCTCCACTTCAGATATCATCCTCAGCCAGAAATAAAACTGGTTCAACTACTCATAAGTATTATTTCCACCAAAATGTCCCCCAAGTCCACCACTATGTTTCCCCTTGATTAATTTTTCTCTCATAGAACAATTTCGTATGCCTAGGTGATTTCTTTCAAACAACAATCCTTCTTGCAAGAAAAAATCTAGCCACTTACCTCTGTCTAACAAAATAGGATTTTTACAAGCTTCAAATTCCTCTTTAAAATCTCAATCTTTCTCATATAATTCCTTAAGAAAATCAAAACCCAACACCTGAATTTGACTTTCCTGAACTAAAATACTTTTCTGGCATCTAATATCTTGTTTTATTGGGCAGTTATATGCTTCAAAACAAAATTAAAGCTTTGAATATATTCTACCCATTTTGCATGTTTCTCACTAATCTTTGGTTGTTGCATCATGTAATTCAATGCACGATTGTCTCGATAAAGTATAAACTCCTTAGGCATCAAGTAATGTTTCCACTTATTTAATGATTGCACAACTGCATAAAATTCCTTACCATAAGAAGAATATTTCTTCTTTGATTCATTTAGTTTTTCATTGAAATAAGCTACAGGTCTATCCTCCTGACTTAAAATACTACCAACAGCTTCTCCACTAGCATCACATTTCACTTGTAAAGGTGATCATGAAAAATCATAATAAATTTCTTAAGTGACCTTTCTTTCCAACAGATGAAATTTATTTTCTTCTTCAACAATCCATTTAAATGGTTGCTTATCCTTCTTTATAGTGTCAATAATAAAAGCATTGATCTTACGAAAATTCCTTATGAATTTTCTATAAAAACTGGCAAGACCATGAAAAATTCTTTCCTCAAAAATAATTTACGATGAAGGCCACACCATGATCTCCTTTATCTTCTCTGGATCCATCTTTAATCCATCAGTAGAATCAAGAAATCCCAAATATACCAACTCTTTCTTCATGAATGAACATTTCTTTAAATTTAGCAGTAACTTTTCTTGTTGCAACTTCTGTAAGACATAATTCAGATGTCTCATATGTTCCTCTTTAGATCTACTATAAACTAATATATAATATATATATACTATCACAAATTTACCAATAAATTATTTCAACATTTCATTCATAAGCCTCATAAAATTACTAGGAGCATTTGATAACCCAAAAGGCATTACCATCCATTCATATAGTCCTTCATTTGTTTTAAAAGAAGTTTTCAATTCATCACCTTCTCTAATCCCTATTTGATGATAACCACTTTTAAATCCAGATTTGTAAAATATCTTTCTCCACTTAAACAATCCATCAAATCTTCAATTCTAGGTAATAGAAATATGTACCTGATTGTTATTTTGTTGATGGCTCTTGAATCGGTGCACATTCTCTAGCCTCCATATTTCTTTGGAATCGACACTATTGGCACTGTACAAGGACTCAAACTCTCTGTAATCAATCCTTTGTCCATCAATTCCTGAACCTGGTTCCTGATTTCTTCATTTTCTGTGGGAGTCTTCCTATAAGTTGTTTTATTTGGTATATTTGCTCCTGGAATCAAATATATATGTTGACTGTTTTTTCTAATGGGTGGTAACTCATTAGGAAAATCATCTACAATGATATCACAATAATTCTCTAGCATCTGTTGAATTTCAGTTGGGAAATTAGAAATTTTAGTGGAAATAATTATTACCTTGGAATTTGCAAATCAATGCAAAATTTACATCATCCTCTTCAATCTATTGCAAGTATTCCTTTCCACTTAGCAATAAGATCTTTGGAGCAGATTGCTTGATGCATCCTCTTTTTCCATAGGCAAAAATGTATGATTAACACCATATTTACCAAATTTGTATTTGTTCTTTTTCCCATCATGCATATCTCCTTTGTGATATTGCCAAGGTATTCCTAGCAATATGTGACACACATCCATTGGCATCACATCACACAGAATTTTGTCTTTGTATTTTCCCAACTACAACTCCACTTCACATTGTTCATTGACTAACAAATGATGTCCTTTTTAAAGCCATGACATCTTATAAGGTGTTGAATGTTTCTTTATCTTTAATTTCAACTTCTTCACCACTTTTGTAGAGACCGAATTATCAATACTACCACTATCAATTATCATTTGACAACATTTTCATTTAACCTTACACAGAGTCCTAAACAAAGTCTTTCTCTGTGATGGTTCAACAAATTCCTTTGTTGGATTTAACAGAACTTTGTTAACTACCAAATATTCCCCTTTCTTTTGTACATTTTCATCTTCTTCTAGCACCTTTGCTGCTTCCTCTTCAGTCTTAGCAACAATTACATTTCTCTGATTTGTTCCTAAGTTCTCTAGGTGCTCATAGGCTCTATGTCCCAGCTTGTTACATCTATAACAACTGATTTCCCTTCCTCCACCTCTGCCTCCTCTTCCTCTTCAAAAACTCCTTCTGCCACTTGCATCACCTTCTGTGGGTGTATGCTAACTTGAGTTGTTGCTAGCTCCATGTCTAGGTGTTCTAGATCTTCCACTAACACCTTGACTTCCCCTTCCATGGAAAGTACCTCTACTTTTGGAATATTTCTTCCCCATGAGTTTTTCATTAGCTTTCAGTACCACCTCATAAGCCTCTTCTACTATTTTAGTAGACAACAAACATATCTCATCTTGGATCTCCATCCTGAGACCATTTAGATATTTTGAAACCTTCTCACTTGTATCTTTAATTTGTCCAGCTCTTATGCTTACTTTGTAAAATACCTTTGTGTATTCTTTCACTGTCAAAGACGTTTGTCGAAGATGCTACGTTTTTATATATAATGAAAGTTGATGATCACTAGGAAAAAACTTACCTCTCAAGTTTGCCACCATCCTATTCCAATTTTTAATTGGCTGCTTACCAAGTCTTTTTCTTTCTGCCTGCACTCAATCCCACCAATGTGCTGCATGTCCTTTCAATTCCGTGACAACAAATTTTACTCTTTTTTCTTCTACCATTTCTTCATAATCAAAGAATTTATCCATGCTATTAATCCAGTCTATCAACTCCTCATGGTTTAAACCTCCTATGTAAATTGTACCCTCAAGTATGGGTTTAGACATGGATCCTAACACTGATTTAAAGAATCTCATCTTAGGAGTAATTTTTGTAGGTTCTTCTACTTCTGTAGCTTCAACTTCAGGCTCACTCACATCTCTAGCATCTGCATCACCTTGATTTCCCATTTCCACTACTTCCAATCTAGTTTTCATTCATTGCATAGCTTCCAACGCTTCAGCATTTGCAAGTGGTCTTCCTTTTCTTTGACCACGTCTTCCTCCAACTTTGAAAGCCATGTTGTAATTCTTTCTCTGATCTTTGATATCCTGATTAGTGTTAATAAGCTGCTCTGATACCACTAATTGTTGTCTGGGTGCAGGTGTTAATGACAATCATTGAAAACCAAAAACAACGTCTTCTAGTTCAGGCGAGACTTCTTCTCGAGCTTCCCTTGGATCATTAGTCATCAACATATAATCTTAGATATTCTTCTAAAACAACAGAACTATTGAATTTACCTGAAATAAGGAAAACCTTCACCTTTTCCTATGGAACTAAAAATAATTAAAACTACAGTTTATAAACTTCTTAGGTCTGAAACTTAAGTTAACCCACGTGCATATTCCCAAGCAATATCCGTCAGATCTCATTAATTCACAATCAATGGCTACGATTCATACGGAACTCACAGGATTAAACCACAGTTGATAACATATCGTGCCTAAAATATGGATTAACCTTCGCTCATTTTTCAACACAATTACCATCTGATCTAAGCTTTTTAAGTGGACGGTCCCGATCAACTGAGCTATTAACTCAGTTTTATAAATGATCGTGTTCGTTTCTTGTATTAACCTCTGCGCTTACTAGTGCGTGATCACCGTTAGATCTATTGCATGTTGATCAGATGACTTAGATCTTCTCCGGGGTTTCTCATGAGTTTTGTAGAGTTTTCTTCAATCGACCAACGTTTTAGTGCCTCCGCCAAGTTTAAATTGTTTGTAAGTTATAACCAAGATATCTCTAATTAAACTCTGTGACTTAGAAATACATCCCAATTAACTCAATACACCGCGAATGAAGACTTAATTGCGATAACACAAGATTATACACAACTCTAATTATGGAAATCAACAACATTTAGAAATATTTTGAAGGAACTTCAAACCTCGAGGATTGACCATTCATGCACATAATACACAGAGACACAGAGAATTTCAAATTTTTACAATCAAATCCTCCTCAACCAAATTCAACCAAATCCCCTTACATTAATTGAAAACTTAAATAAATACCATGACATACAAAAATCAGATCCTCCATCAATGGATCGAAAATGTTTAATACTAGATAATACCTAATCTGCATGATATTTTCCTTGAGAATCTCAACTAAGTCCAAATACTTGACTTAATTACAAAATAGTTCAAATGCTCGAATTCTAGCTCAAATTCTATCTAGAAAGCTTTCTAAAGTGACAGCTAAAGGATCCCACTCCTTTGCTTGTAATTTTGTTTGGTATTTTTGGAATAAAATTCAAAGCCTTTTGTCTTCAAGATTCATGCTCATGCATCAGAGAGTGAGTGGAAGAAGTCGAAATGTAGATCAGAAGCTGATGTGCTACTCAATGGTGCATTTTGACACCGTCAGGATCAAAGTTGTCTTCCACATACAAAACAACATACAGTGTATGCCAAGGAGTTCAACCGACTCCCTCTCGTGTAACAAAGGAACTCGATGCTAACTGCAACTTCTTACCCGGTGCTCTGATGTAGGAATCGAACTCGCGACTAACTACAAATTCTTACACACCATTATCACAGCTGATGGATTCAAAATTGTCTCTCCTCAAGTCTCCCTATTTTTACACTTCTCATTACCAAAAATTGATCAACGTTGCTCTGTAATGCTTGCAATTATGGATAATAGTTACGAGGAATTATATTTTCCTATATTTATCAAATATAACATATTCAAGTTTATTTCAAAATGTAAAGCTCCACAATCTTTGTAAATTTCATTATTTTGAATTTCATTTATTATTTTTACTATTTTTACTTTAAAACTTATATAACAATAAAACATAATTTTTGATAATTATCATATATAATTTAAATAGTTTGTAATATAATAATAATTTAAATTTTAAACTTATTTTTAGATTACCAAGTGGTATAACAAGTTTACAAGTAAAAACACATTCCAAAACAATTTGATTATTAAAATCTACGTAAGTGTATATTTTCTATAATTAAATATTTTAAGTTTAGAATTTTTTAAAAGAAATATATATCTTTAATTATATATTTATCTTTTTTTATAAAAATAAATTTATTAGTTCATCAAAAATATACATCTTGTAGTCTAGATCTTCTATGTTGTCCCGAATTTAATCTGATTGGATTTGTTAGCTACGATAGTGGCAAAAAACAGGGAAGATATTATCATTTTTCACATGTAATCCAAAGGAAAAAAAACCATACAGCCCAAAAGATGAGCAAAACTGAAAAATAGCTAGCATAAGGCATTTACACAGGAGGATTTGGTGCATGAGTAGCACCTTGGCCCACATGGTGGTCACGAACTTCATGCAAATGGAAGTCGATGTCAGTGAGTCACGCTTCGATTTCATAGTGTTGATCACTAGTTCAACGTTGGGTCCGATGCACAAAGGCAAGACGGTTTAGAATTTCCCCTTAGATGAATTGAACTTCATTTATATAAGCAATGGTTTCATTGAGGTTTTGATATTATTGCTTCTAAATGACATCGATACTAGCGATAATATTCGACATCTGCTCAGAAATTGAGGTAAGCGAGGGAGATTTCAACACCCGATGCAGTGACTTGGCATTATTGTGGGCGACAACCCCCTCCTCATCTGCATTCCCTTCCACATCTTCGTTCCTCGCCCCCTAGTAGGCCCACTCCTTAACAAAACCTCTATGGTCGACACCTCATCAAGCATGACCCCTTTCATGGTTCATAGTTGCCACGTAGTCTCTACAGTGGGTAGCCAAAAAATAGTGTTTCCCCAACCATGACCACTCTTCCAGCAATTGCAGCACTTGAGAGGATGCTTAGCAACCCGCCACACACAATGGCCATGGTTGTTGCCACCCCACCAATTATGACTCCAATTGACACAATCCCCTAAAAGGAGATCAATGATACAAAAGCGCCTCCTAATTTGGCCCCAACGAGATCCCTCAATGATGCTAACCCTCAAGGTAGTGACCTCACGAGAAGGAAAACCAGCTAGCATGTGCCCATTATGGATATAAACACTAGCAACAACCTAACTATGACCCGAATTACCACCACCCTTTGGAAAATAGTCCTTTAGAGTGGCCCTTATGAAATAAGGCCACACAATACTACATCACTGAAGACCCAGAGGTAGATTATGACTCAAAGAAGCATCTTTGCATTAAAGATGTAGGAGAAAGACCACCAAATATTGACTAGAAGTAGAATATGGATGGTAATTAATATCAAGGAAGAAACCTTCACTTAACAAAATTCCAACAATGGGTTGAGAATTATGAACATGGCCAAGCAATGTCTCTCAAATCAGCACTGCAAATATTTGGTTATGTGTTGTGGGCCTATTTTGCAAGCAACCCAACTCCATTGTCCTACAAGTCACCCCAATAATATACGCACTATACACATAACTCCCACAACCAAACTAGTTCAAATTCAAGCCACCTAAACTAGTAGGCGTCCTACAAGTCACCCAAATAATATACGCACTATACACACAACTCCCACAACCAAACTAGCTCAAATTTAAGCCACCTAAACTAATAGGCATGCACATGTAAGAAGCCTACACACTCTTAGTGAAATTAATTCCACTCACACTCCTCCCATATTATACATTTATATTTAAAATAAATAATTTTATATAAAAACTACAATCATATTAGAGAATATATTCGTGTTAATCTATAATTTAACATATTGGATTTTTTTTATTATTTTGATTAAAGATAATTATAATAACACGTTTGCACAATTAAATATTTTTTAGATGTTATAGTTAATATTTAATCGATATTTAATGTGATTATTTGTAGGTTTATATTAAAAAATTAATAATAATAAAAGGTACTTATTAATAAAATTTAATAACTCCCGTATGCTAATAACATTTTGATTAAACGATTGATTTTTAATTCGAAACATATTTATATTAAGATGTTAATGTCATTTTGACATGACCGCTTCTACTAAAGGTTTTGAATAGTATTAAGGGCTTGGAGGCGTATTGTGTTCAATCATGAAACTTGAAAAGACTTGACGTCAGACATGAAAATGTGATTCCCTAAGGCCCAACGTAAACACGTGCAATCACATACAACAGTTAACCCAGGAAATTCCTATTTCCAACCTCATAGAAAATTAAATGCTGCCTGACATGCAAGGCAAATAACTTTAGCCTTTTGAGTGACAATCGAGATAGCAGCCTACAGAGAGAGTGCTAAAGCTATTTGCCTTGCATGTCAGACAGCATTTACTTTTCCATGGGGTTGGAAATAAAAATTTCCGTTAACCCATTGTCAAACAATGTGCAGAAGACAAAAACTTCAGCGTACGGAGTGTCAAATGTGTGGGGAAGAAATCACAGAAATACAAACTGATTTTTTAACTAATAAATAAATTCATTCTCACCTAATTTATTT
Source organism: Pinus taeda (assembly GCA_000404065.3). Classification (NCBI taxonomy): domain Eukaryota; kingdom Viridiplantae; phylum Streptophyta; class Pinopsida; order Pinales; family Pinaceae; genus Pinus; species Pinus taeda. Next base: position 164,516 of record APFE031431557.1, read on the forward strand.
ATTTCCACCTAATTAACATGTACCATTATTTTATGAGACCGAGCAAATCAAATTCACTTCATAGGCGTTAAAAAAATTCTATTGAACGTATTATTTCATTGAACGGGGGCAATGACATGAGTTTTATACAAGGGAAAGAGGATAATGGGATGTGAACAAAGTTCGTGCAAGAGTACACATAATAATAAATTAAATTTGAGAAGAAAACACAAATACAAGTTAAGGGAGGGATGCTAGTTGTTGTGTGCCATCTTTGCTAGGTCTAAATCATCACGTGGGTTATATGACATCTACATAACTCACTCTCTTAACTAACTGTGGTGGTAGATGGGCAATTAATCACTCCCTTAATAAAATCAATTTTTTTTAATCTTGGATTAGGATTTCTCTATTTGTTTGCAAGGGAGGCAGTGTTATTTTGTTGACAATGGTGTGTGTTCTACTTCCCCGATTGTTGTTTTCCCAACTCCATGATGCTAGTCACTTGCTTTTCATTCATTACACTCCATTGGTTTCTTTGTTGTGAGAACTGGTTTGTGGGGTGATTACACGATAACCTATTGTTTTCTAGGGTTTAGCCTTTCATGGAATGTTCCTCCATGCCTGTGGCACACCGGTACTTAGCACAATTGTCTACTTTTGATCATCTTCCTGATTTTAGTCAGCTCAATGGTGGACATGGATGTTTGGTGCTCCAATGGGTTTTCATGAGGTTAACTTCTCTTAGCATTCATTTTTTCATGAAATTTCACTTGGGTTGTTGGTTTTTTGTAGTTTCTTTAACACCTTTGTGATTTGTGCTGCAGGTAAGCTTGGTTTTTATTGCAGTTCAGGTATGGTGAGGTGATGGGGTCTTCAACATTGATGCAACAATGTTTGCCTGGCTTAGTGGCTTTGTCGATGGATGTCGAGTAGTATTTTCAATCTTACGAACTAAAAACTCCATGTTTGTCAACACATTCAAACCATGGGAAGTGTAGTCCATTCAATGTTTTTATGAGTCTATGGTCTTTTTGTTTGTGAAGAATAAAAAATTAGGGCTTTTTTTAAATTTGTATAAGGTATTTGTAAATTAACTCAAGGTTTTTGGAAATTGGTGTTCTCAAAAGTTGGAATTTGGTGTTTTGGACAGTAAACAATTAGGGTTTTTTGTAATTTTTTCTTATTGTTATTATAAATTATCAAGGTTTTTGTAAGTTGGTGTTATGGAGAGTAAGAGATTAGTCTTTTTTATAATTTTTATTGTTTTCATTATAAATTAATAGGGTTTTTGGAAATGTGTTCTTGATAGTTAGAAATTAGGGTCTTTGTAAATTTCCTTAGTCTTATTAAATTGACTCAAGGTTTTTGGAAATTGGTGTTCTGGAGAGTCATAAATTAAGGTTTTTTTTTTAAGTTTTCTTACAATTATTGTAAATTAATATGGTTTTTCAAAATTGGTGTTCTAAATAGTAGAAATTTAGGGAATTTTCTTATTGCTATTGTAAATTAGTAGGGTTTTTGGAAATTGGTATTCTGGACAATCATAAATTAGGTTTTTTCATAAATTTGCTTGATGTTATTGTAAATTAACTCAAAGTTTCTAGAAATTGGTGTTCTGGAGAGTCATAAATTAGGGTTTGGAGCCTTTGCGACTACTTCCCTTAAACGAATCTTTATGGGTGATTTTAGAGGCATCTACTCTTCTCTAGAAGAGACAAAAAATCCAAATCAGAAATTTCTTCAAAGCTTGGATGATATTTATAGTCATGATTGAAAAATTGTTCAAGATCATCTACAGTAAATTCTCATACTCTCTAGAGCCTTTGACAGGGTGATATCCCTTTTTTGAATCCCTTACCATTCTATCCAACTAGAAATGGAAGCTTTCTTCCATTATAGAAATAAAGATCATTGAAGTTCACAAAAATTCCATGTGTTCTCTTTGGACATAAATATATGTGAAATGAAACCCTAAGGTACACATACCTTTTAAAAATATTCTTGTTTTCTTTCAATACAAAGAAAATTAAAAGAGACTCATTGGACTTTAGATTACGGGTTTCTCAAATTTTGTTAAGAACTATCCACATTTTGAATGACACTACTTAGTTTATTGTATCTAATACACATCCTGAGAATAACTTGTGTTTGTGCATTTTATGTATGCAATGCCCACATCAATGAGCACTAAATATATCGCTTCAAAATCCTAACAAATATATGAATCTTAGCATCATATATATTGGTTACCATGGACTCAATACTGATGCACCTATAGAGGTTGTGGAAATAATATTGAATGGATAGTGATCCAAAAGGGGATTTTATTTTTTATTTATTTATTTTTTCTATAGGATAGCTATACCGTATTCTTTGATATTTCCACCTAGATATTCAAAATATATCTCATCTAGGACTACTAGAACTTGTTTCAATTCATTTACCTTCTCTCGTGACAGACACTATTTTTCAATCTTGTTTTTTATTACAAAGTTTTGAGTTTTTTTTATTTAATGGATTCATGATAGAACAACTTTTTTAATTGATTGTGTGGTATTCTTTCTTGTCATCCACTACATTTTCCTCACATTGTCTTCTATAGTCATAACAAGACAGTTGTGAATTTGTTTGATTAAAAAGTTTTATATTTGTTTGATTCAACAGAATCATGATGCTTCCATCGACTAAATACATGTAAAATTTAGTCTATTTCATGTTTCTTTTGGCAATGTTGCAAAGTTGTTTTTGTGGCTTAATATACTAGATCCCTTCAACTAGATAAAATATGAACCTGTTAAATAGTTAATCATCATCCAAATTCTGTTGAGCTGATGAAATTCTTCACTATAGAGTATGCCTTATTGTGATGTAAAATGGTGCTCAACAATGTGATCTAGACCTGACATGTAAATTTAAACCATTTTCAATCATATGTTATGTTAGTGTTGGATGATTAGGGTTGGAAATTTCCATTATGGATAAAGTGGATGATTTTCATCCTACATTTAATTGGTTTTTGTCATTTCTTTATCAACCATAATCTTTGATCCATAAAATTTAAAGAAAATGGAAAATAAGTAACGCTGAATTTGCAGACCATAATTGGTTTGTTATGATTGTTTGAAGAAATGAGGGTTTTCGCTTGGAATATGTATGTGCTTCAAATAAGTTCTAATTAATCCAAATGAAATCAAGGAAGAGCTATCCCTTGTAGGCATAGTCAATTGGAAATGAATACATTTTCTATTTGTAACAGTGAGGGAGAAATTGGGAGGTTGAAAATGACCACCAAAATAAATGGAGTCATGATGTTTGCGTTAACCAAAATTCTTTATTGTTACCGTTCACTATTTTATGGATTTTTCAAATTATAAAAAGTGATTTCTTTAATATTTCATTATTCTTTCATTTATCATTTATTTAACAACTCAAAGAAAAATATGTCATTGTAAAACATTTGGTATGCAAAGGTAGAACGAAATTTCCATTTTCATTCTCATCTTGGATTTGCCCATTCTAATAGACTATGAATGTTGCTTCTAAAAGGCTTTTGATTACAATACGACAAAAAGTATGAAATGAAACAACCTAGGTTATAAGCCAATATCCTCATGTAACAAGAAAAAGAGGCAATCCATCCAAATCCCACATCCTAATGTGGTTACAACAAAAAATGCATGACACCCCTATGCTTGATCATCTCTAGAATCTTTAGTGGCCAAACTTGTTGAGTTTGTTGCTTGAGCCAAGTAGGTTTTCCTTCCTAATATTGGCTAAATAGGCTACGTTAGATTTCTGGAATAAGATTGAGTCCAATTTTACCCTTGTATCCAAGGATGAATTGAGTACCCATATCTCACACTTGTGCTACAAACCCCTACATTAAGTGGAGGTGTCTAATAATAATACATAGGACTAATGCCTAAAATTGCAATGGTACGAATAAAGAAAGTGGGTAAACCCCCATTTTGATAGTGAAGGACTTGGATGTTTATGATGTCTTGGAATAGTGGTGTATTATCTAACATATGGTCCAACATTTTTGGCATAATCGTAGTCTCATTAGCTATGTTTGCATCATTGTAAACCCTATATATCATCCCTTGTTCTTTGTGAAGCATTTGTTCAGCCTTTCTTGATTCGTTTTCCTTACTCGCAATTTTTTTATGGTCCTTCTCTTTCCTTACTTTATCTCTTTCAAGACTTTCGTCTGCTAAAAATTATTCTACAACAATCCTGGTTGCCCTCTTTTCCTTGGCTAAATCCTTTTTTTTCTTGTTTTCATTCCTTAATTTCAAGATTCCCTTATTTAGACTCAACTAATATAGTTATATTGTCTTCTAAAGTGAGTAACTGTGAACTTCGGCCCAAATGAAGACTACTTAGTGTTCCTTGTTTGTTTTTCATTGACACTCTCTCCACTAGTATCTTTAGGAACTGACCAAGTAACTTCTCCTTCCCTAACACTTGCATGTCATTGTTTGGCACTTGCCTTTCAATATCTAGGAAAACTTATTGAACTATATTGTTCTCTCCATCTAATTCTTCATTATGTACATTATCTTCTTCCATTAATCTATTGCCCACAAAAAAATGAACAATTTCATTATTCAAGTTTGCTGGTTGTGAAGGCATGCTCATGCTTTCTTAATTGATTCTTGAGACACTATGTTTTTATTTTTATCATGGCTTCTGCCAGTTATGATGGTGGGGTTACCTAGCTTGACTATGTCAATTAGTCATTGTTGCTTCCTAGTTCAATATTAGCAATGAAATTTTCAACCACATTCTCATTGTCAGTTGCATGATCAACAAAGTCATTAATAATATAACATGTAAAAGTTCCATGTGCTTTAGTTGGTAGAACAACCTCCATGTTATTGTCAATTGGTTCATGATTATACCATGTTTATATTACTTGTTCATCATCATCAACATAGAATTGTCTTTGAGGGAAGGAAATCATATTATCAACCACAACTGCATCTTCTTGTTCATCCACTTCTTTTTGTGCTTCAACATGTGCTTGGACATACCCTTCTTCTTGACCATCAACATGAAATGCATGGCTACAACTAGTATTGTGCATAAGAAAGTCATAATTCAGAGGCCAGATTCCAGTCCTCCTTAAGCCAACCCTAATATTTGATGATGTGAGAGTCCTTTTAATAGGCTCTACTTGCAAGCTCTGGTATCTCAAACCTTTTCACCTCAACCCTTGGATTCTTTGTCATCCATGAGGCTCACTTTAACCTGTAATAGTTCTAGAAAGGGCCAAAGGCTCTAAGATCAAGGAGCTACAAGCTGTTAGTGGTAAGAGATCGTAGTGTTAATATGTTGATGCTCAAATTATTTTCCTCCTCAATTATTTCCACAACAAAAAGGCTTCCATAGCCATCTAAAAACAATAGGTGTATGTTCTTAGTCAAGACACCACCTGGTATATATGTAAAAAAGTTACAAAGCCAATTTGAAAAAAAACTTTAGTCATCCATGCATGGGGATGTGCAGCCATGAATGCAGATGGTTCACAATTTTTTATATAGTTGTTTAGTTCATTTTTACTTTTGAATAGGTAAATCTTGGGACTGAAGCACCAATCACATTGACACATCATAGAATACTTATACACTCCCTCCTTTTAGGAAAAATATTTGGCACATTTTGGCTCCCTCTCTTGGAAATTACCCACATAGAAAAATTCCTTATTATGTGTAAAATTGTTTCATCATAGTTCCATATATGTTCTGGAGCATAATAACGCTTATCGTATGCACTAGAAATAGTATTATAGAAAATAGAAACAGTTACAGTGTGTAGATTTAAAACTCTATGTATGTCAAGGACCTTAGTTGTACACAATACAAGGACTAGATGCCTTTTTTTAAACCGAAACCACCATGGTTTACTAAGAAACCCATCTTTGAATGGGTTTCACCTCCCTTGTTCGATTTGAGAAGCTATGGATTTGAGTTTTATCAACTCTA
>APFE031431558.1:2110-42663 GCA_000404065.3 Pinus taeda
CTTGATGGCATCCCGGAACGAATCCCAGGTGGGTGCAACTGAAAATAGTGAGCCAGTGCTTTCATCCTTCTGCGCATAGTAGGTTTCCCACCAGTCCTTGACGTGGGGGGCTGCTTTGAGGAGGGCAAAAACAATCTTTTCCCGACTCGAAAAAATTCATGAACAGAAAAATACCCATCTAGCAGATTTAACCATTTATCTACTGCATCTGCGTCTATTTTACCCTCGAAGATGGGGATTTCAAAATTCACTTGTACCTTAAAGGGCGTGGTGTTTCCAGAGTAGATGCTGGAAGCCGATGCGTCACCTCTGGGTAGCCGCTGAAGGATCTGCGCAAAGCTGTCCATCATCGCGTTCCTTTGTCGCTCGAGGGCTTCTTCGAGCAAGATTTTGATGGGATCTCCTGCCCCCTTGTTTTTCTTCTCGTCCGCCATGGGAGGCCATTGGGATTTGCGAGGCTGGTCTTGCAAAGGTTCAACCAGTTCAAGCCCTAACTCCTTATATCCCGACCTTGTTGGGGACATGCAAAGAAAAACAGAGAAAAAGCAGACCGCTCTGATACCACTGATCCGGATTTAAACCGGAACGCAACAAATTATAGAGATAACCATATACACAAATATGCAGCGGAAATAATACTTCATTTCATTAATGGAAAATGCTGAAATATGCTTACAATCAGAAATGGAAATAAACTAGCTAGGGCAATGGTAGCTTATCTCTGAGAAGAGATGTGTGGGCTACATGCCTCTGAACTGACTTACAATGAGGCTCGAAGGCCTATTTATTGTTGAGAAACAATGAAAAACCCTTAACATTCCAAAACCTAACCCTAGGAGATGAAACGCCAAACTGTGGGCCCCGTTTGGGGGTAAGTTGGTACTCAACTTCCCGGGGTCGTAACTTTAGCATATGATCTCTGTTTGACGCGTACAATAGCTCATTAGAAATATCTATTCGAGCACTATCATTGTTGGAATGGCACCACCGGTCCATGTTCCATGGACCCGTGTTGCCCCTAGATTCCCAAAAAATGTTGTTTAGGGCCTCAAAACGGCTCCGGAAGTTTGGGACCCGAAAAATGCTAAAAATAGTAAGTTGTGCTACAATTAAGGAAACTGAAAATGCTGAGAAAGACAATGGTGGGGGTCCAGGTGGACTTGGCAGGTGGCCACCAATATCCACCTGGATCAACTGACTCAGGGAGTCAACTGCAAAACATGTCTGGCCATGTGTTTACCAAATACATCAACGACCCTATTAACTGCCAGTAAGGTGAAGGATCTACTTGCTCCGATCTGGATATATCCACCTTCCTCTAGTTTGTGACTAGAGGCATGGTTATGGGCCTGCAATCCTGCATGTGAAACGTCCTCAGATACTTTAGGGCATATTTGGCTTGCGCCAAGAAGATCTCCCCATTACCCTGCCAAACTTCAAGCCCAAGGAAATAGTGCATTAGCCCCATATCCTTCATTTCAAACATGCCTGCAAGATCTCTCTTGCACTCCCAGATTAGCTTTTTTGTGCCTATCAAAATCAAATCATGTGCAAATAGCACCAGAATAAGCGACTCACCTCCAACAACAATGTAGTAGAGGTTGGAGTCCGCTTCACTCTTGGTGAAGCCCAATTCTTGAAGGTAACTATCCATCCAAGCATACCATGCACTTGGAGCCTATTTGAGCTATACTAGGCTTTCTTGAGTCTGCAAACATCAGTATGCATGCTACATTTCTCAAATGCCTTCAACTGCTCAATATAAATTTCCTCCTCAACAACCCTGTTGATGAACATTGTTTTAACGTGCATTTAGTGGATCCTCCACCTCATCTGAGTTGCAATAATTGCAATAGCCTTGACAAACGAATATCTATCCATTGGGCTATTGATGGTGCTGGAATCCGTCAACCAAAGGGGATCTCCCCCGTATGAAGTCCCAATCACACCTCACACCATTTGGTGTAGGGGTCCTATCCGATATAAAGGCCCAGTTGCCAAATCCTCAAAGATCTGCCTTGGCTCTGCTGTCAGCACAGGAGAGTGATGTAATGGTATCTTTGAACAACAAGGTGAGTGTGCAATACAACTGTGTCGAGGTTCTCTTACTGCAAAAGGGGAGGAGAAAGTGAGCGTCTAAGTGAGAGGTAATAGTACCACCCAGGAGGAGACACACATGAACTGGAAATGCCTGTTCAACATCCAGCGGAGTAGTCCACATCAAATGCGACAATCGTTACAACCAATGAACAAGGAAAGATCCGTCTAACATCCAGTGGAATAGTCCATAGTGGATGTGACGGTCGTGATAACTGACAAGCAAGGAAAATTTTGTCTAGTATCCCTCGAAATAGTCCACAAGGATGAGACAATAGTGACAACCATTACAAAACATTCCCAACAAGATAAGTACTAAAATAACTGAAATAGTTAAACTATCTTAATACATGTGAAAGCAAACATGAAATACAAACGTTCACATAATAGTCTTACAAACATTCATAAATCATGCATGAAAACGTGTTGGCCTGAAAAGGCTCCTGTAATTAAGCAAAAGTTCCAACACATATTTACATTGTGCATCACTAGCCCCAGTAGTGGGACATTGGAGCCACTCCCTGCTCCTCAAAGAACTAACTGATCTCTCTAATGCTTTGCGGGAGGAGCCAAGGTGAAAAGTCCTTTGCTCATACCGTGAGGGGGATATATATAATAAAGGGTGATGCTTCCCCTTGTGACTCTTTAACTACCCTCATGATTGTTTAACATAAATGACTCTTCATATTCTTGTGTGTCCATTGGAATTTCACTTTACAATACATTTGATTTACAATATACATGGCCCATAGTAGTGATTTGGCATATGACAACTCATGACACGACTTGACATGACACTACTGACATGGACTGGCTTGATGATGTGGCATTGTCAAGACGCTATTGCTGTTGAGTGATAGATGTGTTCTTGGATATGCTTTCTTTTCTCCTCCGCATAGCTTGATAATGCAGGGTCTTCAATGTTCTTTGGTCTTGGCAAGTGGTTGCACCCTTGTGTTCCTTCGCTTGCTCTTGGTAGCTTCACTTGTCCGTTTGGCTACAAGTGAGTCTCTAGGCATGCCTCCCTCCTTCTTCTCCTTCTTCATCATCTCGCCATGGCTTGATAGTGTACCTGTTCCTGTAATTCACCCATGACGGGACAACATCAATCCTAAAACTCCCTAGTCTAAGATGATGCATTACTGTCCATAAACTGAGCCCTAGACAAGTGACATGTTGCGAGAGAGGGCCCAGTAACTGCGCATTGCGCAGTTCCAGGTGACAAGGGGAGGGCTTGATCACTGAGACTGCGCAGAGCACAACTCAGGCTTGACTGAGGAACTTTTTAGCACAGTCCCCACTGGGGAGAAAAATTGTGCTGTGGCCATTGGGAGTCAGAATTGCGCCATTGAAGCCAACAGTGGCTGATGTGGGATGAGACCATGAGGGATCAGTTCTGCACAATTTTCAAAGGCAAGGAGGACTGGGTAGCAGAGAGGCCTAGAGGACAAATCTTCATAGTTCTTGAGGGCATTGAGCTCTCGCTGAGGAAGGACACTGGGAGACACCCTTGCGCAGTTTGGAGGCCAAGGGAGGCTGGATTCTCTGCGCAATGCGGTGTTCCAGTAGGCAAGAGGAAAAGCTTGAGGATTGACAATGCGAAGTGAGTAGTTCAAGTCATACTGGGAGGAATTGCTGTGCAATTTTGGGGGTCAAGGAACGCTGTTGAGCTCTTGAATTGCACTGTGCAACTTCCCTGGAGGACAGTGACTGCGCACTGCGTAGTGTCAGGCAACAAGGTCACAACACTGAGGGTTTAGACTGCACAGTGCACAATTTAGTCAGGTTCCTATGCAGTTGAGTTGCCCGGTCCAGGAGATTTTCAGAAAAATGGCTAAGTGCGGGAGGAAGATAGACTTGTGATGAACTTGAACTTGTGATCACACACTTAGCATACTTCGACGACACAACAACATAGACATCGGAGCAACAAGAAAGCATTTCCCTCTGTGTGACTCTCTCATAACAAGAAGCAACAAGTGCAAGACTTGAGATAGACTTTAAGACGACTGTGACGACACTTGTGCGACAATGTTCAAGACTTTGTGCATGAGTGCGACAAATGTTTACATGGTTAGGAAAATTCATATACATAGAGGTCGACCTTCGAAACCACCAGAAAAGACTCGCAAACATGACATAACAATCAAACATGCAAAAAGACGACAGTTGATCCAACAAGCGAAAGGGAGCAAAACACTTAGAGGAAACACATGGAATGACTTTGAGCATTTGCAACCATACATGTCTTTGAAGACATAATGATATGACAACTATAAGCTATCATTCATCCTACGCTAAGAGGTGTATTTCAACTTCATGAAAGATGTGCTTTTCTTTTCATACCTACCCTCCAAAGGGTTGTGAATCAGATGGAGTCGTCATGCAGTCCCGTTCTTCTATCATACCCTGGGTTCCTTGGTCTTCTTATCTAATAATTATCTTTTCTCCCCAACTCCTTAAATATCATCTAGCATGTCCTCTTTCTTCATCTCCTTCTTAATCATCTTGCCATAGCCTAGTAGAATTCATGTATCTGTAATCCATTCTTGACAAGACAACATTAGTTTGATAAATCCCTAGTCTAAGGTGTTGCATGATAATCTACTGACTGAGCCAGAACTGGTATAAGGTTGGGGGGAAAGGCTCAGTGAATGGGTTGGACTGAGGGATAATACTGCATAGTGCCCACTGAGCGACATAATTGCAAAGTGCCTACTGAGGGACAAATTGCGCAGTTCAAGCAGACAGTGGTTGCTGCGGGATGAGGTTCTGGAAGTCAAATTTGCACAGTTTTCAGAGGCAAGGGGGATAGGGTAGCAGGGAGGCTTGGAGGAAAAATCTGTGCAGTTCATGAGGGCAGTGAGCTCTGGCTGTGGGAAGCCTCTGCGCAGTTTTGGATGTCAAAGGGATGCTGGGATTTCTGCACATTGCGCAGTTTTAGTAGGCAAAGAAAAATATTGAGGTTTGCAGATGCGAAGTGCGCAGTTTAGGAACGCTGGATGAGGCTAGGTTGCTAGGAATCCTTCGTAATTTGGCTAAGTGTGGGATCAGTGGAACTGATGTGAACAATGATAGAGCTTGACTGTGACCACACACTTGGACACTTAGTGATACAACATAGATCTTCCAGAACATATGAAAACATACTTCGCTTAATGCAACAACTTTTGTGGCAGCTTACACCAAGTGCGGCTGTAACTGTAGACTTTGTGAGGATGACAACGACACTTGTGTAATAGTGCGTGAAACTTTGGAAATGAGTGCAAACCATCTCTACATGATGGGAGCAACTCATTTTCACAAAGATTTCCCCTTGAAACAAACCAAAACTTCCCATTGCCTCGCAAGCGATAATTCCCATGCCCAAAGGTGACACTTCTATATAATGATAAAAGTGTGAAGGACTCTTGAGATCGAAGAGGGAGCTTGAAATCATCAGCTTACCAATAAGTGACTAAGGAATGACCGATCACAAGATCCACAGTAGGCTCCAAAAATTTGAGTGTAGGCCAAAATTTTGGAGGGTGTTGCAGCCGCTACAACATGAGGCAAAGTTCTCAGCATAATTTATCCCCTCTACCTGTGAGAACCCCTTTGCCATGAATCTTGCCTTATATTTCTCGATGGTCTCATCAGCCCCATGCTTGATCTTGTAGATCAACGAGAGCCCACCACAAATTTTCCCTCTGGCGTTAGCACCACCTGCTAGACTTCATTTTTCATGATGGAGGCATTCTCCTCCACCATGGAATCTCTCTGCACTTGTTGAGTGGCTGCTTCCTGATCGCTGGAAGGCTCGACATCCAACAACCCGGTCATAAGTGCCATATATCTTATGTACCTTTGTCACTGTTTGTTATGTCTAACTAATGTGCTAGGAGCACCAACTTTTTCCTGTGCCTCTTAGATTAGTTGATCTACCCATCCATCTCTCCTTCTCCCTGTACTAGAAGTCACGACTTGAATGGGCTCGACTCTCCTCCAACTAGGTATCCCCCATCCTTATGCTACTCGACTTGCCCATTATCATGTACAATTGTAATTTGAGGTGATGGTTGAGCTTCTTGCTTGGGAGCCTCCTGGTCCTTATCTTGCACTGTAGTCAACTCACTGTCTAAGGACTTCTTCGAAGCCCTTTCCTCCCCAAACTTCACATCTCTTCTAATCATTGTTATCTTGAGTGTTGGTATATACACCCTGTATGCCTTGGATGTCTTGCTGTAGCCCACAAAGATGTTAAAGTACACAAGGCTACCGAATATCCGAAAATGTGTTACATATGGTTTCTTTCTTGTAAATGCCTCCTTTGGTGTAACTCTTCCCAACACTCTGTGTGGGCTTTAGTTTTGCAAGAAAAATGTTGTATTGCATGACTCAGTCTAAATAAACTTAGGCAACCCCTAGTCACGTAACACGGTTTTTGCCGCTCCAACTCTGCCCCGATTCTCGCAGTTTACCATCCCATTCTGCTAAGGATTATATGGTGTAGTTATCTCCCTCTTGATGCCTTCCTTGGCACGCAACTCCTTGAATACGTTTGAGGTGTACTCCCCACCATTATCAGACCTTAGCGCCTTGATTTTCTTACTAGTTTGGTTTTTAACCAGGGCCTTGTACTCCAAAAACTTCGAGAAGATTTTGTCTTTTTTTTTTTTGTAAAAAATATCTAGGTCTTCCTTGAGCAGTCATCTATAAAGGTGAAATAATACTTGTACCTACTGAGGGATACTATAGAGAAAGGACCACAAACATCTGAATGAACAAGGTCCAAAATACGCTTGGCTCTGTTATCTCTGTTAGGAAAAGAGGTTTTGGCATATTTTCCAAATGTGCAACCTTGCACACCTCATGTTGGTCCACGCTCACCATGGCAACCTCGTCGCTATCTCCTTGAGAGTCTTTAGTGTGCTATGGTACAAATGCCCCATGCGCCTATGCCACAACTCTCCAAGCTCCTTTCTTGAGTCACGACTCCCTCTGCTGGTTAATGTTGTGACTGTAATCTGTATAGAATCTTATGTCTAACCCCAATCTGCTTAGCCACCTTGGTGTATGAAGGTTTTATGAAATACTACTGTATCTGAAGGTCACCTTGTACGCCTTATGCTCCATTACTGAGACTGAAATGATGTTCTTCTTGAGCCTAGATATGTAAAAGACATCTCTGAGATACAAAGGGTTTCCACACTCCCTCTGAAATTTGATTGTACTAGTACACTCGACTTGGTACTTTCCATTATCTCCCACCTCAATGCTTAACTACATGTCCCTTTCTGATAGTTTGCTAAAATACTTCATGTTTCTTGTCTTATAACAAGATGCATCTCTGTCCACATACCATAAACTGGTAGCTACTAAGCTTGCCAGGCAAGCGATGAATGAAAACACCTCAAAATGAGAAGATAACTCATCTATCTTTACAGAGGCGGCTACTTGGTCCTTCTTGGACCCTTTCTTCCTGTTAGGGCATTTGGTAGCATAATGCCCAAATTGGTGGCACAAAAAACACTTGATCTTGCTGAGATCCTTTTTCTTCTCCTCATCCTTGGAGCTCGGTTCTCCACCACCACTGCTCTTTTTGCCCTTTGACTTGCCCTCTTTGCTAGCTAGGACAAAGTTTTCATCATCTTCTTCGGTCTTAACATGAGACCCAACTTGTTTGCGAATCTCTTCTTAGACGCAGTCATTGTTGAAAATTGGCAACTCAGGGAAGAATTTCTAAAAACATAGTCTAAAAAATAGAATTTCTAAGAATAGAAAGTCTGAAAATAGAATTTCTAAAAATAGAAAGTGTCAAGTATGACTTTCCAAAAATAGTAAATCACCTTGTATCAATTGGTAATCAAGTATTATTGAGGGAAAATACCTTCTAATCATCAATCAATCCTAATAGTTCAATTTCGACTTAATCATCAATATTATCATTAATATTATTATTATTATTATTCTTATGATATTGTTATATTATTTAAAAAAATTCAAGTCTCTCAATCATGAGACCCAATCATGTCTAGTGAAACTCCCCTCAATTAATGCATATGATACTTCCTCTTTTAGCGGATTCATTCCTCTCTCTCTTTAATGCTCTTACGCACCTCTTACACTCTCTTACACGCTTTAATGTCTCATCATAAAAAGATTCCTCTTACACCTTTGTAATGCATAAGTTACAGTTCTCCCCTAAATGCATAAGTTACGCTCTTCTTTGTTATGGCATAAGTTACACTTCTATTTTAGCATATGTAACTCCTCCTCAATACATAGGAGTTACTCCCTCATGAATTCAACATCCTTGCTCTTCCTATATATTTGTGCCTCTCATCCTCACTTGATACACTTGTGCTTGTGAAAGGAGAATTCAAACTTGAGAAAGTGAGTTGGATAGTCTAGAGGAAGATTGAGAGAGACAGAGAGAGATAGAGTCTTGAAGAGCAAGAGCAGATCTTGGAGAGCCAAACTGATTCATTGTTTGCATTAGCTACTACTATGAGAGATTCTTTAGATTTGGGTGAACTTCTTCATTCTCTCATTGTACTTTGTATCTCTGCTGAACAATTGATTTATAATAGAAGAAGAATTTGGTTGGGTTTTCTCCTTGTCGGTTTTGCCCTGGTCATTGACCTAACTTCTCTGTGTCTCATTGAGTTTTTGGTTGCCTTCCATTGTGCATATGGTATATGTTCTGTCTACAATTACTTAACTTATTTTGCAGCATAAACAAGTTTTGGATTTAAGTGATTGTAACAACATAGAACATCAAAATTTCAACATATAGCTTCCAATCTAGAAGCTTTTGTGTGGCATAAATCCTATCCATAAAGGCTTGCCATGATTTGGTGAAACCCAACAGAGAAAAAATCACCATATCTCTATCTAGATCTGTCTTGCCCACATCAGGCAACTCTTCCCTCACTTGCGTAAATTTGGTGAGGTAAGATACCACAAAATCTGACTTGGACATTTTAATGTTCCTGAGCTTATCCTTTAATACTAACTTCCTGGCCTCGCTCGAACCCTGTTAGAGACCAATGATGGTTGTCCACATGGCTTTGGCTGTCTTCTTCCTAGTCAGGTGAAGAATAATGTGGTCTTTGACTCCCTTCAAGATGGTTCTTCTTCCCGTGGCATCTTTCTTGTTATGTTGAGCCAATTACTGAGGGTCAGTGGGTGCAACTAGGACATTTTCAAGAAACTCCCATACCACTTGCTCCTCCAACACCACTACTATCCTCTAATGCCATGAACAAAAGTTGGACGCACCGTCCAATTTCTCCTCGAATCTGAGACCTTGACACTGCACACTGCCAATTTGCACTGCTCAAAACAAATGCACACTACCCAGAAACCCCAATAAATTGATTTGATAGACCCACTCCCTTTGGACCGTAGGCCCTGAAAAGTGACTAGGTTCAGTCTTCATAATGACATGTGTAATTATGATTTTATGTAATTGATGTAAAGAAGAAAAATAAAGTTATTATCGTAATGCTTGTCTCATGGATTTCATGAGCAAGGAATTTATTTTTATTGTGGCTCCCATTGTGAGTCCTTAGGATTGGTCATAAAGTCAAATTGAGTAAATGTCATGTATGAAGGAACCGTCTTGGATATGTTACATCTTTGTATGAGTATTTCAAAGAGTCAAAAGACCCTTCAAGACAAGTACAAGCAACTCCTAGCAAGTCAACTTCAAGATGAACTAAATGATCTCCTAAAGTGACATGTCGGCTTACACCCAATTCAAGTCGACTTATTTTGACAGGAAACAACTATAAATAGGAGTGCTCGACATTATTTCATAGGCTAATTTTCGGTTATCACAGTTTGAAGTGCGAGGTACAACAAGTCTACAATAGGAAGTGCAAAGTCTCATTAAGGAAGCCTCTCCCCAAACGAAGAAGGAAGGACTAGAAGACAAGGTTGTTTTGGGCTGATATCACTTCACATGTGCTAGATTGCGGGACTGTTTGATACAGGAAAAGGACTGAAATACTTCAGTCATCTAGGTAGCCGAATTGTACAAGAAGGAGAAGCCAAGTTAAGCAAGGAAAGGTATTTACCCTAAGTGAAGGAAATTAAGGTGCAAAATAAGGCCATCTACATGTACTAAGGTCCCCAAATTAGGGTCGAGGAGCTGCAGGTCTGAAGTAAAGACAAGGAAGCCAAGATCTATAAGTACGCTGAGGCAGAAGTAGAAGGAGCAAGCATTTGATTATCTTTGACTTTAAATAGAGGTCAAAACTAGAAGCTTGGTGTCTTGGTCTTGGAGAGGTTGAATAGGTCAAGGGTCTTGGTCTTGGTATTCGTCAATTGGAGTCTCTATAAGAAGAAGAATTTGTGCGGGTTTTCCTCTCAAGTGGAAAGGTGTTGGCCTTGGCAAATACCCTACATCCTGTGTCTCTTGTCTCTTTATTGTTTATGCATTGGCAATTGTTTGATGAAAGAAGAACAAAATAATAATCTAAAGAGAAGAGTCTAATCTTAAGAAGTAAAAAAGCATTCACAAGCAGTTATCTCTCAGAGAAATCACCTAATACTTGATGCCCTAGGTTTCTCAACACTCTAGAAGATTAAAAATGTGTTTGGTCTTCACTCAGATGCTATGTTCTAATACCATTTTAGATTTCTTTAAAACCCAATAATTGATTCACAGTTTTCTAAGTGTAAAAGCCAAAAACAAGCAGTTGCTACACTAGAAACTTAAATTGCAAATACATTGAGTTTTCTAACTTAGCATGAATAATGGAAAATAAATAAATTCGAAGACAAACACATCCAACACATTGAACACAAGATGTAGCCAAGAAACCACAACTCTAGGAAAACATGCAATTCTGTATGTTTTCTATTAGCTCAACAAATAATAAATTATCATAGATTTACACAGCAAGGGAATGCTCCCCTTCTATAATAGAGTCTACTCAATAATTGATCTGAGTCAAATGCAAGATTAACCCTACGCAAGGCTCACATAGATTTGCTCGTCTGTGCACATAAGTGCACTATATGGTTGCGCAAGTTGATTTCTCCTTGTGCACTGCAACTTGCTATATAACTGCACTAGTTTTGTGCTGGGATGAGGCTATTCAACTTCTTTCTTCTTGCCTTTTTATCCCTAATTTGCTTGCTGACCACTGAAAACCTATGTTGCACGAGGTCCCATCCCCATCAAAATTCATGGTGTTTCCATCGCCCCGACGATCTAGGTACTTTGGAACTTGTTGGGAACTTCCCCAATTGGCCGGGGACTCCATCGTGGACTTGGGGATGTCCCTTTTGTTCTCGGTTGTCCCTCAAAAAATCGGGGACTTTTCAGGGTACTTTAGGACATCCCCAGTATCATGCACATTAAACTTCAAAAAAACTTAAATTACAAAAAAAAAATTGAAAACCTAAGTTCTAAACTTTAAAATAAAAAATAAAAAATCAAATTTTGAAACCTAAACATTATCGCAACCTAAACTATCAACTAAACTAAACCTATCACATACGCACTAAACTAAACCTATCACATATGCACTAAACTAAACCTATCACATACTACACACTACACTACACGGTCACAACAAAGGTAAACATTGTTATAGAAACGTGGTGGCAAAGGTAAACACTAGCTACGAAGGTTGCAGATAAAAACTTAGCTCAAGCGAAGTTTGTATGTAAACACAAGTTGTGAAGTTTGCAGGTAAACACAAGTTGCGCTGGTTGCAGGTAAGGGTCGAGCGAATTATGAGACGATGGGTGAAGGTAAACACTAAACAAAGAACTCCATTCATGACGACAAAGGTAACCAAAGCTAAAAGAACTTGAGCGAAGGTTGTAGGTGAGGTAAGAGTCGAGAGACGGGGCGAAATCCAAGACTCTTAATTTGGCATTTATAATTAAATTTTAATGACTTCTTCATGTTTACAGTTTACAACCATTATACTTCGTGAATTAGTTTGCCTTCAATTTGAACTTGTCTCTTTCTCCATGTCTGTGACAAACCTTTTCTTGGCTTGAATCTTTGAAATTTCACTATGCCACAATCACCATGAGTTCAATACCATGTTAAATATATGCAAGAGACAAGCAGGAGAGACTAGATGAGAGATAAAATGATATATCAATGTGTCAATGTGCTACTAAATTATTAGTGGTGTTGTCTATATACGTAGCAAGTTCCATTATTCATTTTATTAACTAATCAACTAATTCCCTGAATACATTAACATAAATATCATTTATTATATATAATTTATTTGACTTTATGACATTATTACTTTTGTACATAACATTTGTTACTCTTGAAATAAACATTACAATGGCTAATTCATCCTTAACTCTTAATGTTATAAGGTAAATAGATGGGATCATAATACTCTTTGTGTTATGTAAATAATAGTGATTCTAAATGATTATTATATACATTACACTGATGATAAGTCCCACAAGGTTCTTAATTTCTAGACTCTTAATTTGGAATTTATAATTAAATTTTTATGACTTGTTCATGTTTACAGTTTTATTAAATTTTACTCTTAGTCTTTAAAGTTTCGCTGCTATTTAAATTTTGAAATGATTCATCATGCATCATAGAATGATCATGTAGACAATAGTTGATTGTAGGTTGTAGTAGACTAATAGTACTTCTTAAGTTCTTGACAATGGGAAATGGTGACGAGACTTGTTTTTGTGATGCACAATGATGATTAGATAGTATTAGACTTGAGTATTTTATTTTGTAATTTGAATTTCAAAATTAGTAATAGTTCTAATTTTTATATTTTAATTTATCATTCATATCTATGCTGAATTACAAAATTTAATTTTTTAATAAATATCAAAATTATTTGTGGTACTCAATGTGGAAAAAGTCGAAGTTGGAATTAAATCAGCAAGGGTCCAAAAATTGAAAAAGTCGTTCAAGTCGGGAGGTTTTTGAAAAATCAGCAAAAAGTCGGCAAAATTAAAAAAAATACAAAATTACTCATTTTTTAAATTGTTTTTAGCATCTAAAGTATCCACAACATCAAATAAATGCATTTCGACATCAACATGAAAAGAAAGCTAATATATAATATGTATATGAAGTCTAGTACTACATCACATATCAAAATAGTGAATCAAGTCTTGAATCTTGAGCCCCGACTTAGTCTCAACTCGTATATCATGAGTCATCCACATGTCATAAAATAAGTCACTGAGATCCTCTACCCCTTTTATGGGAATAGGGAATGGCTTTGCCTTTTCCTCTAGAGGAAAAGTGTTGAAAAGTGTAACTAGGTTCGGTGTTCATAATGACATGTAATTGTGATTTTTGTAAACGATGAAAAGAAGAAAAGTAAAATTAATATTATGCTTGCTTCATGGGTTTCATGAGCAAGGGATTTTATTTTTAGATGTCTCCCGCTGTGAGCCTTTAGGATTTGTCATCTAGTCATAAAAAGTCAAATAGAGTCAATGTCATGTATGAAGAACCCTTCTTGGGCATGTTACAAATGTATATGAGTCAATAGAATGGTCTAGTAGCACTCCAAGGCAAGCAAAAAGTTATCTTCAAGTCAGGCCTCAAGATGAAGTAGAAACTCATGTCGACTCACCTAATATGGAGACACACCTGTTCAAACTCTCAGGTCGGCTTATTTATATCAGACAACTACTATATATATGAGCCTAGGGTCTTTGCATTTCCACAGTCAACAATTTGGATATCTCTCTGATATTTCAGTTGAACAGTGGCAGTAACAAGTGTGGATATCATTTCAGAAGCTCGGATAAGGGTACTAAATTGCAGAAGATAAATTCGGTGCTACCTCACATAGTCAAGGGTGAAACTCTGTCTCAGTACATCAAGGAGAAATTTGGTGAGATTACAGTGATCAAGGTTTGGTATTATCACAAGAAGGGTCTCTCTGTCTCAGTGTCATGTCCGTGACAAAGTCTCGGTGATGATAAAATCTTAGTGCTAGGAAGGTCGAAGTGGAAGAGAAAGTCAAGATGAAGAAAAAGAGTAGAAGATTGACAGTTAAGAGAACTTGTGTCATGGTCTTGGAGTGAAAAATAGGTCAAGGGTCTTGGTCTTGGTATTCATCAATTGGAATCTCTATAAGAATTTACGCTGGTTTTCCTCTCAATGAGTGATAGGTTTTGGCCCTAGCTAATAACCTACATTCTATGTCTCTTGTCTATTTATGTTCATGCATTGTTAGCTGTTTGATGAAGAAGAATATTAATAACTTAAGTGAACAAGATCCTAATCTAAAGTTATAAAAAGCACTCACAAGCAGTTACTAAGTAAAGAGAAATAACTTAACTATTGATGCCCTAGATTTCTCAACATGGTATCAAAGCTAAGGTGACTAAGTCAAGGAAGGGAATCTCATCAAGGGACGTTAAAGGATCGAATCTCGAGAAAGACACCAAAGCAAGTTGGAGGATATCAAAGTGAAGTTGAGATCTACATCGAACCCTAGATCAAAGAAGAAGTCTAAACCAACAAAAGTTTTGAATCCTCTAGTCATCATCAAAAAACCACAAAGACCCTCATCAAGCTAAAGAGATCTACAAAGCAAGGTAGCCCAAAGTATAGATGTCTAAGAGAAGCGCTTCAAGGAAAAAGATCACATCATCTTGGAGAAAGTCGAAACCATAGAAGCATTTCTGGGATCTGCACTCATTCACCATCGAAGAAGTGGAAGTATCTTGAAGCCTAGTTATCTAGAGAAGGCTGAAGGCATTATCATCATCTTCAAAAAGGTGTTGAAATATGGTACCGGAGGACAGGTGGTTCCCTAAGGCTTTGATCTTTGGCCTAGGGAAAAGTGTCCAAAATAATTTAATTTTTCTCTTAAAGTGACTTTATAATTTTTATAAAGTTAAATCTAATTTAAAAGTGAGTTTAAGTGATAAAGTTACTAAAGTCTAATTTTAAAGTGACTTTAATAAAGTCAGTGTAAAATTAAAAAGGAAAAGTGACTTTGGAAATAAATGACTAAGTGGGTCTTTATTAAAGTGGGGTGAACTAAAAAATAGAAAGTGAGATTTAAATGAGCATTTAATCTCAGCCCTTGATCTCAATCTATTTCAGCCATTGGATTTAGGGATCACTCAAAAGTCACTTAGGGTTAGATGAAAGGAGGAAAAGGAGGAAAAGGTCATTCATTCTTTCATGAGCAGATAGAGAGAAGGAGAGCAAGAGAGCAAGGGAGATTTCTGGACAGGGAGGAGAAGGAGACAGCAGCTTAGCACACATTCCAAGGCCGTAGTTTAGCAAATCCGTACAGCTGAGTTTGCACACAGTGAAAGGTAGATTTTGGCACGATTTTCTAGAAATCCGTACAGCTGTTTGCACAGAAATCGAGGAGCAGTTTGCTGGCACATTTTCCAAGGAAGGTTGTACAGCAAGTGGCTGTACTTTGGCACGCAGATCGAGGCAAATCCGTACAACATATTGTTGGGTTTTTTTGCACGCAAATAGAGGTCTGTACAACGTATTTATGTCAGCATGGCATGCATTTCTAGGCAGGCTGTACAACAAAATTTAACGCTGAAAGTGGGCACGAAAATCGAGGAGTCTGTACAGCATTTATTGCTGTCCTGTTTTGTTGTTCGCAAGTATTTTCCAGTTGGTTGTGAGGAACGGAAAACGAGATAAGTTGTAAAAGTTTGCTTGCTGATTTTTTTTGCTAAATATTTCTCACTGTAAAAAAAATGCATTTTCAGAAATAAGAAAGAGCTCTCGAACTGGTTTTCCCCAAGAGTTGTAGGGGGTTTTTCCAGGGTCACCTTGACCAAAAACCACTGTGTTTAAATGTGTTAAATGGCTGTTTGTACCTGCTGATTTTTTATTTATGCATTTTCCAGCATTCTATAAAATTTCTAGAATTTGTGTTTTCAGCAATATTTATTTTTCAGTTGTTGAATGTATGGATATAGGAAAGGGCATTTAACTATATTGGAGAAATAAGGTGAAACTGAAAACCGGGGTGGGAAATGAGAAATGTTTACATGGTATCAGAGCTTGAGTGCTGAAGTGCAGTTTGGGACAGCAAGGAGGAAAATTACAGCGTGCTGATTTTTCACTCAGAAAATTCCAGCAAGCTGTTTTTTCACAAACAACAGTTTTATCTTTACTACAACAGTGCTATTTTTCAGTTTTAGGACAACAGGATGTCATTGGGATTGAAGGTGGAGGATAGGTTGGATGGGCATGCAAATTACAGTGTTTGGAAGGAGATAATGCAGAGTATCTTTGAGGAGGCAGAAGTCTGGGACATTATGGTGCATACTACACAGAACCCTTTTGTTGTGCCTACTGATGCTACTCAGTTGGCTGAGTATAATAAAAAGAACAAGAAGGGTAAGAGACTGATTTTAGACGGAGTCAAAGACCATTGTATTCCTCATGTGAGAGGAAAGAGAAATGCCCATGAGATGTGGACAACATTGTCTAACTTCTACTAGAGTACCAAAGAGAACTGGAAAATGGTTCTGAAGGAGAAGCTGAAGACCATTAAGATGGGTAATGATAGTGCAACGGGATATCTCACAAAGATTACTAATGTGAGAGATGAGTTGGCAGCAATTGGAGAGGTCATTCCACCCATTGAGTTGGTGCAGATTGCAGTGAATGGCCTCCCCCGTTCATGGATGAACTTTGCTGATGGGGTTTGTGCACGTGAGACCCTTCCCACATGGGAGAGGTTTTGGGATGATTGCATTCAGACAGAGATCAGGAAAGGTCGCTTGGGGCAGCGAAGCGAATTGAGCAGGACGAGGATGTAGCACTGTCGGCAGGAGGCAAGAAAGGCAAAGGAAAGAAGCAGACTTCCACAAGCAATGGTGGGGGCAAAGGCAAAGGTAAAGGTAAACAGGGTAACACACAGAAGGACTATTCCAAGGTGAAGTGTTGGAATTGTCAAAAGATGGGACACTATGCAGTTGTGTCCGGAGAAGAAGAAGAAGAAGGGGAAGAACCAGAGCATGGCAACTTCAACAGAGGTTGAGGACTTTGCAGATCGTTTTGACCGGCAATTTGGGTTCACTGTGTGTGAGTTCTCTAGGGCAGGATCACCTGCCACACAGGTTCAGAGGGAGCATGCTTTTCCCTCGATTAGCGGAGCATTTTCGGGTATCTGGTATGTGGACAGTGGGGCTTCACGTCACATGACAGGAGTCCGTGAGTACTTCTCAGAGCTTTCAGAGAGTGGCACTGATATGGAGGTAGTACTCGGTGATGACAGAGTTGTTAGAGCAGTCGGTGTGGAGACACTGACATTTCAGAGGGAGTCCAAACCTCCCTTGAAGGTGTCAGATGTTCTTTATGTGCCAGGGATGAGGAAGAACCTCATATCCGTCTCAGCTTTGGAGGATAGAGGATATGAGGTACTGTTCAGGGGAGGACAGGTGTTGATGTATCCCAGGGGCACTCCAGCTGATTTAGCTAGAGTGATAGGTGTACGCCATGCAAAGGTTTACAAGTTTGCATTCCAGTCCCTTTTGGCATTGAGCAGTAGTACCGACAGCAGAGCTAGCAGTTTTGAGCTGTGTGAGATTTGGCATCGCAGGATGGGGCATATGTATCATGGAGCCTTGAGGACCTTGTGGGAGATCACTACAGGTGTGCCAGATTTCAGTACTGATCACTTTGATACTTGCAGAGGATGTGCGATGGGCAAGTTTGCCAAATCCCCTTTTCCCAGCAGTAACAGCAGAGCGACTCGGATACTTGATTTGATTTATTCCAATGTGAGCGGTCGGATGTCTCATGTTTCCTTGAGTGGATATGAGTACTATGTTTATTCATTGATGATCACTCCAGGAGGACCTGGATTTATTTCTTGAAGACCAAGAGTGAGGTCTTCAAGCGGTTTCAGGAGTTCAGAGCTCTTGTGGAGACACAGACAGGTCGGAAGATCAAGTCCCTGAGGTCGGACAATGGCGGAGAGTACACCCTTGGAGAGTTTGTTGACTATTGTGCGGAGGCAGGCATTAGGAGGGAGTTCACTGTTCCTTACAACCCCCAGCAGAACGGGGTTGCGGAGAGGAAGAACAAATCCATCGTAGGGGCTACCAAAGCCATGTTACATGATCAAGGGTTTCCATTGTTCTTGTGGGCAGAGGCCTGCAACACAGCTGTTTATTTGCAGAACAGGAGTCCGCATTGTGCCTTGGAGCACATGACTCCAGAGGAGGATTTTTCTGGGAAGAAGCCTGATATTGTTCATCTTCGTATGTTTGGGTGCATTACATACTCCTACATACCCAAGGAGAAGAGGACGAAACTAGAGCCCACCGCAGAGAAGGGTATCTTTGTGGGCTACAGTGAGACCTCAAAGGTCTTTCGGATTTACATTCCTGCACAAAAGAAAGTTGTTGTGAGGCGGAATGTGAAGTTTGAGGAGGATAGAGCCTTTAGGAGGTCACGGGAGTTAGAGTATCTGGATCAGCCAGACCCTCAGCAGTAGTTGAGTAAGTCGCAGGGATCCAGTGGGCAGGGATCAGGAGGATCTGGAGGTACATCTAGGAGGATGTCGGGCCGTCAGTGAGCAGTGGCTCGCTGAGCCAGAGGGCTGGTGCTCCGGGCAGCATGCAGAGCAGTCCACAGAGCAGTTCACTAGGGAGTCCACTGATGGACAGTTCACACGGTACCTCAGCTTCTACAGGTTCAGGTGCAGGCAGGACGACAGCAGACAGACAGTCAGGAGTTGAGGCTACTGATGGTGATGAGGAGGAGTTTCATTCTCCTATGGGAGAAGCATGCTCAGGGAAGAGGAAGCCCAAGTGGCTTTAGGACACCTGGAGAGATGCCACATCTGTTGCTAAGCCTAAGAGGCCGGTCAGAGAGAGCAGACCACCTGAGAGGTTTTGTAGCTATATGGCAATGGCTACCAGCGTCCTTGACTCTGAGCCTTCTAGCTATGAGGAGGCAGCTAGCCAGCAGGTATGGAGAGAGGCCTTGCAGGAGGAGTATTCTTCTATGATGAAGAATGATGTTTGGGAGGTGGTGCCGAAAATCAATGGCATACCTTGGACTACCTTGAAGTGGAGGTTGGGATTGACATTGCTTCTTGTGAATCGCAGCTTCACTAAGTAACTGTCAATACGTACATACCAAGTTCGGGGAGCTTGCTTCAAGCCATACAATGCCTTCTTGAACCTGCAAACATGTGTTCTTCAATCTTCCACTTCGAATCCTTGTGGTTGTTCAACATATACCTCTTCCTGTAACATACCATGAAGGAATGCAGTCTTTACATCCATTTGATGGGAGTCCATCTTTGACTTGCAGCAAGGGCAACTATAGAACAAATTGTTGTATATCGAGCTACAGGAGCAAATATGACATCATAATCTTCTCCCTCGTTCTGAGAGAAGCCTCGAGCCACGCACCCTTGCTCTATATTTCTCAATGCTGCCATCAATTCCATGTTTGATTTTAAATAGCCATTTTGAAGTCACAATAGACTTCCCTTTCGGTCTAGGTACAACATCCCATACATCAATTTTTATAATTGATTCATATTCTTCAACCATAGCATCCTTCCAAACTTGTTCTTTTGTAGCTTCTGCGAAGGTGGATGGTTCGGCGTGAATCATAGTACTCATAGCAACAACATATTCTTGATACCTTCATGGTTGTTTCTTTTCTTTGTATGATCTACAAATGGGGACATTTCTTTCAGCATCTTGTAAAGTATCTCGAAGCCAAAGTGGTCTCTTCTTGGAGGGAGGATCAATTGAAGGAGGATCTAACGAATCCATAGGCCCTATGGGATCATCAACCATATCAGACTCAGGTGCAGATAGACCATCCAAAATATCCCAGTCATCTTTCTCTCCCTTGGGAGGAGGAGGTGTAGGAAGATCTCTTGCATTACCAAGAGCCGCATCTTCATCAAATCTTACATCCCTACTAATTTCGACCTTCCTCTAACTAGGAATATAAATTCTATACGCTTCAGAATTTTCACAATATCCCACAACCCTATCTTTTCTGCTAGTAGCTTCAAGTTTGTTCCTTTTGTTTGTCGACACATGAAAATATACTGGGTATCCAAATACACGAAGATGGCGGATATCAGGCTTAGTGCCTGTGAATATTTCTTCAAGAGTCTTGTTGATGAGGCACCCTGTTCTGAACATATACAACAATAGATGTCGCTTCAACCCAAAGAAACTTTGGAACCTTTTGATCATGTAGCATAGCACAGGAAACTTCTGATACATGCATGTTCTTTCTTTCGGCTAGACCATTCTGTTCAGGAGTATATGTTACAATTGTTTCCTTCTTGATTTTGTCTTTCTTGCAAAATGCTTTGAATTCTTTTGACATGTATTCTACTCCATTATTGGACTTGAAGACTTTGATTCTCTTTCCTGATTGATTTTCGACCAAGCCTTTGAATTCCTTGAATGTTTCAAAGGTTTCATCCTTATGCTTACGATAGTATATCCATGTCTTTCGTGAGAAGTCATTGATAAAGGTAATGTAGTAGAGATAACCACCAAAAGGAGGTTAGACATAGTCCTCGAAGAAAATGAAGTCATTAGAAAAGTCTCCAAGCCATCCGAAGGTAAAATACTATCTGAATACATGGAAGAGGATCTAAGGGCTCAAGAGATGACGGATACCCTCGTAGCAGGATTGGAGATATCAAAAGCAATATGTGATAAGATGGTAAAACCATTCTCTGAAGATGTAATAAACAAGGTTATATCACTTAGATCTGATCTACACAAATTGAAGGTATCAAAGGATAAAGGGTCATCTTCATAAAATCTCAACTGTAAGTTCTGAAGGAGATGATTTTTGATAAGGAAATGATCTCCATTGTTCCAAATGCACTATGTAACAAATGCTATGAGACTAAGAAAGCTATTCCATTCTACAACTCGTGGTATCTATGCATGATAGAAGAAGACAAGTTGTGGGCAAAAGGTTTTCAAACATTTGCCAGAAGGAAGGGGAAGTTTGGAAAATTTGGTCGTCAGAAAGGAAAGAAGAACATAGCTAAGATTCAATGCTATGAGCATTACAAGAAAGATTGTACTAATCTCAAGAAGGGAAATAACAAGAAATATAGAGAAGTACATTTTACCGAAGAAGTGGAGGAAGCTAAAAGAAGAATATCCAAGGAAGAGGAAAAGCTATAGAAGAAAGAGCTTGTGACGTCACCATACGAAACATGAAGGATATCTGATAGTCAACTATGAAGGATATAGCTCTTGGTGACCTCATTAAAAGCTCAAGTAAAAAGGAAGAAGTCCTCTTGGACAAGTTTCATCATACATCAATCAAAAGGAAACATTTGCTGGATACGGATATGCAAGATCCTCAAGATTCTCTGATGGAATCCTCATCGGAAGGTTCATCGATCTAGAGAGGAAGCAAATGTTTCATCAGGAACTCCATGTTAAATTTTCAGATTGTTCTATGTTGTACAAGTTACTTTAGCCCAATTTATCTTTTCATTAACAATGTGTCCAATTTGTCAGCAATATAATCAATCATAAATGTAACTGAGGAAAGAACAATATATGCAAGTGATAGAGAGGACAACAGCACAACCATAAGAGACAACAAATTGGTCCAAGGCCAGGGAAAAACCCCAGTAGGGGGAAACCCTTTCAAATCTTCTTCTTTAGTAGATCGTCACAAAAAGGTTTCAGTAGAGAGTGCAATGAGCTCAGTACATATGATTTGCAGCGGATAACAATGAACCAGATCTACAGATCTATAGATCTGTTATAACAACGGAGAAATCCAGATCTACCATATCTCTAAAGCCAGTTGATGTCAAGATGTCAAAACCTTAGATCTGAGTTGGGTTGCTCTCATCTACACTATATATGGGCGACTAAAGCTTTTGGGTCGCTCTCCCGAATACAGTGTGCGATCAATTGTAATTGCATAGTTGCACTCAACAGGTCTCTATGCGTGCGACTTTGGCACTGAGCTGCAAAGACCCAAAGTCGTTCCCTTATCAAGTTGCGCGAGCGACTGTGACAACAAGGTTGCTCTCAGGTCTACCTGATGCGAGTGACTAGGTATCAGATCACTCTGATCTGCCTCTGAACCCAGAGTCGCTCTCACTGAACTGTCTTCGAGTGACCAAAGAGACAAAGTCGCTCTCTGGCCTACTATGTGCTTGCGACCAAGGACGAAAAACTTCAGTTTTGTGCCAATGACCGAGACTCATAAAACCCTAACCTAGAGCTAACCTTTCCCCTGTAATTGTGGACCCAATGTGAACTTCTGCCGATGAACCTGTGTAAGCGAAAACAAAATAGAAGAATAGAAAGATGATGATAATGTGATCAAATGAACTTGAGGTCGCTTCCTTTTATAGGTTTTCCTGAGGGTTAACTTAGGGTTAAGTTTGACCCAAGTAGTTACTCATGCGGTTAGGGCCGACCCATTCCGTAACGTATGCATGAATAAAATAATTCAAATCTTAACTTCTATTTAACCGAACTAGGCGATCTTTATGTTGATTTTGTTCCTCTTGAAAAGAGGAATTTAATGCACATATTATCTTGATCATCTTAGTTGTCCAATGTGGAATTTGATCCTAGTTGCAAAAGTTAACACTCCCTCTCAACTAGGAAGAATTCCACCTTTCAATATCTGTCAGTCTCTGCTCAACTCTATCTGATGAAACTTTCTCGGATCTAGAAGAAGAATGAAGGAGCAATAGATTCCACCCTTATCTAGCAATAGGATAACTCATCATACAGGGGAGTAAATCCTCAACCCTTGAATCATATCAGGTTATCTCAACCCGTCCTATTGCCTATTAATCTTTCGATCAATGACCCTGAATAGT
Organism: Pinus taeda; assembly: GCA_000404065.3. Lineage (NCBI taxonomy): Eukaryota > Viridiplantae > Streptophyta > Pinopsida > Pinales > Pinaceae > Pinus > Pinus taeda. The sequence continues at coordinate 25,021 of APFE031431558.1, forward strand.
CATGTGGTAGAACACCTTCATCATAATCACGTTGGGTTGTACACCCCCAAGTACACTCTCACTCGTTGGCCAGACGAGGAGCAGTACTCCCAACAAGCCCGACTTGTTGGTATGATGCCAACTGGGGTATGCTCTGCAGAGACCAAGATAGGGTGAGCTACAACTGCAACCCTATGGGTAACAGATAGGGATAACACCCTATTGTCCAGAGTTCCCTCAACCCTAGGAGCCCTCCATCTCGATTCCTCACTGTGGGAGCTCAAACAGGGTAGGAAGAGCTGGCTTAGTGTTCTCGATTAGCACTGCCTCTCATCTTGAGGGGACACATCCATTAGTGCAAGCTGCTCTCTGAAGTCCAAGAACTTTGTCTTGGGTAATGCCTTTGTGAGAATATCTGCAATCTGTTCATCTGTTGATATGTGATGGAGCTTGACAACTCCTTTCTGTGTCATGTCTTCAGTGAAGTGATATCAAATCTCTATATGCTTGGACTTGTCATGAAACACGAGATTTTTTGCCAAACGTATCCCACTCTTGTTGTCACAGTATGTCACTGTAGTATTCAAGACCTGCTCAAGTAGCACTCCAAAGAGCTTTCTCAACTGAGCTGCCTCTTTGCTAGCCAAACCCTGTCATAAGGTTTTTGAGTATAGGAGACAACCTTGTCTGAGTCCCCTCTCTGCGTGAAAAAAATGTGAAGCAGATCTATTAATGAGAACACTGAATGAGGCAGTGGTAATGCAAGACATGATCCAAGTGGTGAAATCATGCGGGAAGCCGAGGTGAATGAGAAGCATTTTGATGTAAAGCCAACTAACACGGTTGAAGGCTTTTGCCAGGTCAATCGTTAATATGATGCCCTTAAGCTTTTTGGACCTGATCGAGTGTATGGCCTCATGGACAGTACCAATGGCTTCATGAATCTATCGGTGCTCAAGAAAAGCAAACTGTTCGGATGATATATGATGAGAGAGGATGGGTGTGATCTTGTTGGCAATGATCTTTGCAATGATTTTGTAGAGACAATTGAGGGAGATGGGGAAAAATTTGTTGAAAGATGATGGAGAGTTAGACTTGGAGATAAGGGCAATGAAGGTGGAGTTAATGGCATCATATAATTTACTAGTGGTCCCGCTTTCCTCCACTACATTTAGCAGGTCTTGTCCCAAGAGTTCATAAAAGGCCAGATAAAATTCGATAGTCCATCCATCTGGCCTTGGACTTTTATCTTTTTTAAACCATTTCAGGGTCCCCTCAAGTTCAGTAGTTGTCATTGGTGAGTTGAGCTCATTTGCCATATCTTCATCCACAAACCGAGGAAAATGACCAGCAACTTGAATAATATCCGCTAGATTGGACCCTTGGGGGGTTTTGTAGAGATTTTGAAAATGAGAGGTGCCTAGAAGGGATAGCTTATTGAAGGTGTCTGCCACACCTCCATCAGGTAAGGGCAGATTCCAAATAGTGTTAGATACCTTTCTTCCCTTGGCATAGTTCTGAAAGAATTTTGTGTTATCATCTCCAGCTTGAAGCCAGATGGCCCTGCTCTTTAGTCTCCAAGTTTCCTCTCCTTCCTTCAATATCTTGTCCTTCTGTTCTCAAGCTCAATTAGGTGGGATTTATCATATGCAGTTGTAAACCCCTTGTTACGGTCATCCATTAGCTCACTTAGTTCTGATTCAATCTGAGATAGGGTGTGATTATCCCTCTGATCTTTCTCTTTGGCCCAGGTGATAGATAGATGCTTGAGCTGAGATAGATTGTGACAGAAACCCTCAGCTAGAGATCTGTGTCTCGTTATGGGGTTTGCCTTCTAGTAGTCAGTGATCAATTTGGTGAATCTTGGGTCATGTAGCCACACATTGTTGAATTTAAAGGGGGAATTAGGCTTTGAACGGGGGCCCATGATCTCCAGATATATGGGAGAGTGATTAGATATGCCCCCAGAGCCCACCCATTGTCTATATCTATTCAGTTGATGTAATAGTGGCACCTTAATTAGAAAACAATCAAGCCTTCTAGCTAGAGTTGCTTCCCCAACCTTTCTATTCCTCCAAGTAGGAAGGGGCTTGTTCATGGGGACATTTGTAAGATGCTGCTCCAATAGATTCATCATATACCCTGAGAGAGGATCCACTTGGGCTTGGGATCCCCATGATTCCCCAAAACCCAGGGAGAAATTGAGGTCACCCCCAAGGACCAGATGATCGAGAGAAGTAATTGATAGATTAAGAAAACGCTATCGAAAATCCTCTCGCTGATGACAGGGTTCATATATGTTAATGAGCCGAAGATTCGAACCAAGTTCGGCTGAGAAAATATCCATTATGATAAACCCTAATCCATCCTAGGGTGATATGACCTTTATGGTACGAGGGTTGTAACCAATGGCTAATCCCCCAAAACGTCCCATAGCATCAAGGGAGTAAAAGTGCCAACCAGGTTTTAAGGGTGCCAAGGATCATGTGATAAGATCAACATCACCAAGGGTTTCTTGCAGCGTAATGATATCCATAGACTCAACTTCAAATAATCTACGTAGGGCTAGTTTTTTGGAGGCACTAGCCATACCTTTGCAGTTGAAGGAGAGGCACTTCATAGGGGAAACCTCCTCGAGGTGTTCAATGCTCTAAGAACCCCTTCCAAGGTGGATTGTTTGCCAGTGACGTCTTCTGCCCCAACCTTTTGTATGGCTTTAGAGAGATAGGATTTTTGGCCACAAGATGATTGAATGATAGATCCAGGGAGGGTGAGTCCCAACCCTGTATAGGAGGGAGTATGACCATTAGGATGCAAACGAGAGTGCAAATTGTAAGTGTGAGGTGGATTAGTCCAATCTGAAGAGGGTGGGGGGAGGATTGGAGGGTGATGGAGGGAAAGGAGCGATGGTAGAAATGATGGGAGGGCGCAGGGAGAGAGTGCATGGTATGGTGGGAGTGATTTTCATAGTGGATGTAGATTCAAGAAAAGTACTGCAAGACAGAGATATAGGGTGAGAGGAAAGAGGAGTACAAGCTTTTCTCACAGCCTCAATAGCAGCTCGAGATCGTGTCATAGGTGGAGATGGTGTCTTGTGCGCACCTTCTGCAGCCATGGGAGAACCAGCTTGGGGGGCCGAAACAGGAGTACGATCAGGGAGGGAGACTGCTTGGCCCTTTGAGGTTACTGGAGCGCTCGAAGGATCAGGTGATTTCTTGACCAGTGGGCATTCCTTGAAAATGTGCCCCACCTTGTGGTATCTTCTGCAGCGAAACGAGACTCCTTCATAGTCCAGAATCTAAACCCGAGTGAAATGCCTCCATTGAGGTGTGATTTTTTCCTCCAAACCCTCGTGCGTATCCAAATGAACCAAAATGCGAGCTAGGGTTCGATTCTTGGTTTGGACATATAATTTATCATAGTCAAGGTAGGTGCCGAGCATGTTTCTGATCCCGACGAAAACATCTTCAAACCAATACTGAAGTGGGAGTCCAGGTAAACGAATCCAGAGTGGTCCAGCCCCAATCTGTTCCCTTTCCGGATCAAATAGAGGACTCCAACGCTTGAGAAGGACTGGAGCCATCTCTATATGCCAGTATTGAGCAAGTACCAGATCTGTGTATTCCTCCTTTGAGAAATGCAGTGCAAACCAACCCCGAGGAAGGATCTGGACCTCTGATAGTTCTTTGAGGGTGTTACCCCAAATTTCATGCACCCAGAGGGTCAATCTCTTCGTTGAATATGCTCTACCACGGACATGCCCAACCAGGATAGAGATGGCCTTATTCGTGACTTCCCCCATTGCTATACCCTCACCGAAACAAATGGTGAAATCATTTGTTGAAGCCTTCATGCACTTGAATTTTCTCTTTCCAGTCCGGGGCGCTAATGGATGATCCTGTAGTGGGTTGGAGGAGGTGTGCCCTTCCTGTTATAGTTGAGCCGCAGATTTTACCCTATTCACATGTGTTTCAAAACACCCTGACGAGGAATTAGCAGAAGTAGACGAGTTGATGCCGAGATTTATAGGGTCTCTCATTGTCTGGTCCATATGCAGCAGCGAGCTCGTCAGGTGGAGATGGTCGACCAGAGGGTTTGGCTCGAATGTGGGCGAGGGCGGTGAAACCGTTGTAAGCAGGTGTAGGGTACTAGGGGAGAGTGGTGGACAATCTAGTGCAGGTGAGTCGATAGAGAGGGTGCCAAAGTGGAGTGAGGAAGCGGTGAGGCCAGGGAGGGTGACCACCGGGGCGGAGCAGGATGGAGCAGATGCAGGGAGCGGAGGGGGACTAGAAACCGACAGGTTAGGGTTAGGGTTTTCGAATATGGGTTGATTGGGAAACGGGTCTGGAGTGTAGTTTATCTCCTTGTAGGCCATGACTTCGTCCATGCTCAAATAGGAAAACGACACCGTAGCTGCTGATAATAGTTGACAGCAACGAGAGGAAAACGGACACAGTTGGTCAGCGAGGGGATTGCGGGGTAATCGACAGTTCTGCAGTAAAAACTAAGAGAAATTATCTTAACCCTTTGCTCGGCCAACTATTCGATCGCTTCGCCATCTTTCCGTCCTCCCTCAAAATGGGTGATATAGGGGAAACCACGCCCCCCCACGTTTCACTTCGTCTACCTAAAATGGGGAAGTTGGGGGTGGGGGGGGGGTGGCGGGGCGACATTTCCCCAGACCTCTTCCCGTCCCAAGTTTGAGGGGTGTGTGCACCCAACCCAGGGTGATGCGTCCCTGTGGAACACTGGTGTTTTCTGGGACTTCAACCACCTCTTACATTTCAAATTCTCCAAGATTAGCTAATGCAAATCACTTAGATGTCAACAATGTTGCTTTGAGTGTTGGTAGGTCTAGAAGTGGGAAAAAAGGGACAAGATCCCTTCAAATGCTCTTCATGCACTTGACTGTCTTGAGTCACAGGAGGATTCTATATTGCCCTTAATGACTTGATTTCAACACTCCTAGCCTTTGAACCATATTAGTTTTCTTATGAAATGCATGCAACAATACTCAAAGCAATTCAAGATTAAAGTGCATGACATTCATATTCAATAATTCAAGTAAATCATGTGTAGATAGATGAGCACATGTCACAATAACCTTGGCAATCAACAAAAAGGTATAAATGTTCTATATGGGGATCAAGTCTAGGAGCAAAATGTATTAAAAGTTTATACAAGATTGGCTAAATAAAAGATAGAATAAAGACTTATCAATTGTTTTGGACTTGAATAAGTATTCAATATGATATTTTTTTTCTTGAAATGAAAGACATTTCTGAACTTCTTTTGTATATTAGGAGGTGAAGGCTTGTAGTGGGCTTTGAATGGAATGATCAAGGAACAAGAGAATTCATTAAGCTATATATAAGATGTGTTTGAGAAGTTTACGTCCCTGTAGCCACATCCTCAATTGAGTGGGAAAAAAAATGATTCAACGTTTTTTATGAGCTAAGAGAAGCAATATGTGTGGTTGGAAGAATCAATTAGTATCCTTTTTCAAGCCCATTAACTCATTTTTGTTCTGTAGGAAACATATCTAGACATGCTCAAATATGGAGAACTTTAGGACTTGGAATATCATGCAATTGTCTTTAATGTTTATAGTAAGATCTCTGTAAATGTGTACAAGGTACATTTAAAATTTGATGGAGCCTTTATATGATCACAATGTGGGCTATGATAGTTACACTTATTCAGTGCATTGATTATAAAATAATTTACTTCAACATGTTAATTGTAATCACTGAAAGTCGTATACACAGTGGAAATCTTTAAAATACTTCAAAGACGTAAATGTCCATTATAAGACATGTAACTGTATATTGAATATTGTATACTGAATTGATGTAAGATATGAGATGATTACAAATGAGAATATGGGCCTGCTTATATACCTTAGGCAGGTGCCCTTTCATGAATGGTCATGTTGCTAAGACATGCCTCTTCATTACTAACTAACTAACCATTAGTTAATTAATTATTAATTATTATTATTATCTTTATATTTATATTTATATTTATTATTGTTATACGAATTATATTCATAACATTGCCTCTCTCTTCAAGAAGCTTTGTCCTCAAAGCTTATTGAGAGTAGCTTCTCATCTTTGAACTTTCATCTTCGTTGATACAAGATGATATGATGCTTTGAGTGATAGACAAAATTGGTGTACTAAGACAGGATCAAACCACCTTAGATTAATTTTCTGTGGAATTCTCTAATCATTGAAAATTTGTGATGAATAGTTATTGTAGGACTGGATTCTGCAAACTTCAGTATTCTTAGGAACATAAATTTGTCGTTTATGTTTTGAGTGATACTGGTACGTAGATTGATTGGAAAGTCTGCTCTTGTGATTCAAATGTCGATAAATAGTTCTTCTTGTTGGACTTTCCCTTATCATGTTAGTTTTTATTTCCTGATTTCCTTCAGGCGCTATTATTGTTGAGTTAGCTATTGAATCATCATTGGGAATGTCCATCGTTTGGACTGCATCTTTTGCATGTGTCTTCACTTCAGTAGGTTTATCCTCTGCTTGAGTTATGATTTTGACTAGATTGGTATTTGTTTCTTTATCTTCAACTTGGATTAAAACGATTGGAGACTTCGATACTACTTCTTGAAGTTGTTCTATCTTGTCATTTAGTGACCTCTTTTCACCTTTAAGCTTCTTAATTTGTGTAAGTAGGGCTTGGTTATGACTCCTTAGAGTGAAAGTTTATCATTTTCTGAATTGTCGACTTTGTCCTTAGTATCTTTTTCTTTATTTTTGATATGTTCTAATAACCTTTGATTTAGAGTTTTTAAACACACATTTTTTCTTCCTTCTTCGATAGATTCTTGTTGAATTTCTCCTTAGAAATCTCATTCTCTTGCTTTAATTTTTGCTTCTTAATCTTGATCTTTTTGACCTGTTCAAGGAATTTTTTATTATGGTCTCTAAGGCGCAAAATCTCCTCATTATTTTCATTGATTTTTCATGAAACCGATCTAGATTTTTATATTTCTTCTCTGATGCTTCGTTCTTTTGTTGAGGTTTTGTGTTTTCTTCCTTTAATCGTTTATTTGTATCAGCTCGTTATCGTTATTCTCTTCGGTACTAAATAATCTTCCACACCTCAAACATCTTAAACTGCATTTTTTTGAATATACATATATCCAATTTCGTCTAAACAAAATTGACATTTAGTCTAAAATAGTGATTGTTGTGTGGGACACCTCTTGACTACTTCATTATTTTCAAATTAGGCTTCATTTTTCTTGACTTGATTTTATATAATTTTTATTTTTATTTTTATTTTTAATTATAATATATATATATATATATATTCTCAAAAACTCTCTTTCTTTATTTATTTATTTTTTTTTTAACTTTATTTTGTTATATTATTATTTTTTATAAACATTTTTTTTCTATTATATTTATAATCTATTTCTTTCTTTTTGAAAAGTTACAACCCTTGGTGAAACATGGCTATTCACCTTTTTGGGGTATAATATAAAATATATGTTCCGTTATGTGCCTTTGACTCGGTTAATTTTCTCCACGTGAAAAGTAAAACTTACCATTCACATAAATATATTTTGTATTCCTTTTGTTTTTCTTTTATGTTGAAAATACCATGGGAAATTACCATGGGTTGCTAAAACCATGAGCTTGTAAACCACTTAATGAAGAATCAAGATAATTTTATCTACTCTTCCTTCTCTTACGTATAGTTTTAAAGATATTTGGAAAGATTCCCTTTGACTTTATCACACTTTTTATCAATAATGTAGAACCTTTTTATATATATGAATGTTCTCCTTCAAAATTTACATCCGACTATTTCTTTTTTTAACTAGAATCATTGAAATGTCAATGGCCATTGGCCTTTTTTTGTAATTAAATAATTTTTTTTTAACTCTTCTTTTATAATATTTTTTCCAATTCTCTTTTTTTTTTTAAACTATTTTTTTTTTTTTAAGTGGCCATGGTCCTAACCGAAAATGGAGAAACTCCAGACTTTGAGTGTAACGCTTCAATTACACAAGAACAAGGTTGACGGGAGGTTGATGGCCAAAGACCTGGTGATCAACCAACATGGCTTTGATAGCAATGTAATGACCAAAAGTCATATACGCAGCAGAAATCTTTAAAATACTCAAAGACATAAATGTCTATTGTAAGACATGTAACTATATGTTGAATTCATGAATGTTAATGTCTCTAAGACATGCCTCTTCATTACTAATTAACTAACTATTAGTTAAATAATTATTATTTATTATTATTATATTTGTATTTATTATTTTTATATGAATTATATTCATAACAGTAATGATGCGATGACAAATCATTTTGACATGTAGCTTCCAAGTATGCTTTACCAACACTAATATTTTACTGATACAAATGTTCAACTAGATTTCGTAGTGCAATTTTTCATTATCTTAAAATACCTTGGCTATTGTGATAAAACTGAATTTTGTAGAAGTAATAGTCACCAACCAGGAGTTTATGCTTGTATAAACAGGACAAATCTTGGCGAGTTCGTTACATGGTTGCAAATCAACTCAGCGAGCTTTGTGAGGCAGTTGGTCCTGAGAATACAAGGTATTTCTCGTTCCTATGTTGTTATGCAATACTGTTTGTATGCATATATGTTAATTCTCCCAAAAATTCATTGAGAATATGATGACCTGTATGAAGTTCAAATTGTCAACATAGGTTGGGCATAATTTGCTGTAGGCCTTCAAATGTTTTCTGTTCAGAAGTATTTGGCCTAAGAATATTTTGAATATATACAATCGACCACAGGCAATTAATGCATTGAAATGAGGTTTTAAGCTGTCTTCGAAGGTGATATTTTCAGAGGATACTGTGATTTCAAATAGGAGAATTTATAATGGATGATGAAGTACAGTCCTATTCAAATGAATAATAGTTGCTGAATCTTGTGTCAAGGATGGAACTCCTGCCTGCATATGTTAAGTTGCTACGTGACAATGAAGCGGAAGTACGAATTGCAGCAGCAGGAAAGGTGACCAAGTTTTGTAGAATAATAAATAATCAGCTTGCTATTCAGCAAATCCTTCCCTGTGTGAAGGTGTGTCTCACTGCATGTAATATTCCATTTGAGATGCAAAACTCTGTTAATGCAGCATAGATATATGATAGAGCTGACATATGTTATGTTTTTAATTTATTTACAGATTTCCTGTTTCTTATTTAACAGCTACCTGCTATAAATAAAAAGTTTATTTATCAATGATGGATTGTAATTTATTTCATGACAAGTTATATTGGTTATCAAAGTTGTCTTCCTTGTATGACAGGAGCTGTCAACAGATGCGTCTCAGCATGTCCGGTGTGCGTTGGCATCTGTAATCATGGGAATGGCACCTATCTTAGGGAAGGTAAGCTTTACACATGATTATGTGACGATCATACAATCTCATAAGCCATGTTAAGGTGGTTTGGGACTGCTTTTATTTTCTTTAGTAACATTTTGATTATGTGAAGCTAGAATGAACACCAAGTATAATTGATAAAATAGTCTATAGGAAAGTGTTGAAGTTTGTTATATAGGAAATCATGCATTGAATATTCATACCTCACTATTGAATGATATTATATCCATCATTAGTGTCAAATGTAGTTGATTATTTGGTTTTCTGAATAACAACTTGTTTGTATTTCAGTTTTGTAAATTATAATGCATAAACTTGGGACATACTTGGCAGTAACGTATGAATTTCATTTAATGGATTTACCCTGCAATTGCTTACACTGACTTCAGGAAGCGACAGTTGAGCAACTTCTTCCAGTCTTCCTCGCACTTCTGAAAGACGAATGTCCTGATGTTCGTCTTAATATAATAAGCAAGCTTGATCAAGTGAATCAGGTACTGAAATTTCATATGTTTTTATTTGCTTTTAAGTTCCATATGATCAATTTTCTTTGTTGCAGTGTAGAGGTGGTAGTTTTCCACCCCTTATTCAGCCCTTTTCTTTGTTTTAATTTCCTTGTTTAACAAGCTTCAATTCATTTCATTTAAATCCCCTTTTAGGATGGGTAGTTCATTGCTCATAGGGGTTGGTATGTTCTTTAAGTCCCTTGTATTTTGATAGATTATGATAATAGGGGACTAGGGTCATGGCCTTGCATGAGGGGTTAGAGCTCAACTTAACTTGGATTTTAAGTATAATTCATCCTTGTCCATTTATCTACATTTTAACATTTGGCACATGCTCTTTAATTCTTTCTTGTTTGCAGCTGCATTAAACTCTGGGCATTTCCAGGCCCCTTCTTCTCATAGGATGAGGCAAACAAGGAACCAATAGAAGCAATTGAAAACAACTAACCCAAAAGGACAATGGAGAAAGGGATAGATGTTGGGTGTTAAATATGCAATGATATACATATGTTATCCCTATCTAGGCCTCATTTTCATGCCCCTTGTAAAGAGTGAAAGAAAAGCCCCGGGGATGCTACTATCTGCAGGATATGTGCTGCTGCTAGCTGGAAATTTGTATCATGGGACAAATTTTCTTCTATGGTTACCCCTGTATGCAAGTGGGTAACTGTTACCTTCTCATATGCACATGTCAAGGAATGAAGAATCATTATCTACTTACTGATTGGACTTTCACTTAAGCTACAAAGTCCCATCAGTGGGTGAAGCCTAAGGGTAATCAAGAGGGTTATCACTGTCAGCCTATGTTGCAGGAACTGCCTCCCAAGGTGGTGTACTTGAAACTCCTTGAAACGCCGAAATGTGACTGAAATGCGGATGGAATGCCTTGGTGGTGTTTCCTGATTTGGAAACGCCACCGAAACATTTCAGGGGCGTTTTGGCCCAAATCTGCCCTGTTTCCACCCAATTTTGCCTTGTTTCGTTGACTTTTTTGCTTTTGCGGGCTGACTCAAGCACCCAAGAAGGTTGTGGGGCCCTTCTATGGCCAAAATAAATTTAATATAACACTCAATTTTATCTCTAATCACTCCACAAACTAATTTATCTCTAATCAATCCCCACTCTAGTTCTGCTAAAAGAACAACTTGTTCTATTTTTGTTAATGAAGATGAAGATTAGGATTATAAGATATGTAATTGCATTTGTCACTGGCTCATGTTATATTTCATTTCCAGCATATATAACCATGTATAAAGGTTGCTTTTGGATGTAAAGCCTCGTGTATAAAGGATGATTTTCGAATCTAGGATTTACAACCTCATTTATAAAAGATAATTTTGGATTTTACCCCTGTATGCAAGTGGGTAACTGTTACCTTCTCATATGCACATGTCAAGGAATGAAGAATCATTATCTACTTACTGATTGGACTTTCACTTAAGCTACAAAGTCCCATCAGTGGGTGAAGCCTAAGGGTAATCAAGAGGGTTATCACTGTCAGCCTATGTTGCAGGAACTGCCTCCCAAGGTGGTGTACTTGAAACTCCTTGAAACGCCGAAATGTGACTGAAATGCGGATGGAATGCCTTGGTGGTGTTTCCTGATTTGGAAACGCCACCGAAACATTTCAGGGGCGTTTTGGCCCAAATCTGCCCTGTTTCCACCCAATTTTGCCTTGTTTCGTTGACTTTTTTGCTTTTGCGGGCTGACTCAAGCACCCAAGAAGGTTGTGGGGCCCTTCTATGGCCAAAATAAATTTAATATAACACTCAATTTTATCTCTAATCACTCCACAAACTAATTTATCTCTAATCAATCCCCACTCTAGTTCTGCTAAAAGAACAACTTGTTCTATTTTTGTTAATGAAGATGAAGATTAGGATTATAAGATATGTAATTGCATTTGTCACTGGCTCATGTTATATTTCATTTCCAGCATATATAACCATGTATAAAGGTTGCTTTTGGATGTAAAGCCTCGTGTATAAAGGATGATTTTCGAATCTAGGATTTACAACCTCATTTATAAAAGATAATTTTGGATTTTTAATCATGTAATCATCTATACGAGTTAACATAGACTGAGTTTTCCTTCTAAAATGTCATTTATGTGGCTCGTTCTTTTTTTTTTCTTGCAAGATGCATTATTAACTTATTTGTAAAAAGAAATATGCACACACACACACACACACACACACATATATGACGTTTCGTGTGACATTTCCATTTTTGGGGAGTCACGTTTCCAGCTGTACCGTTTCGGAAACTTACAGACATTTTGGTGTTTCATGCAACTTAGCTGTCAGCATGATGGCACCTCTTATTGCATTAAACCGACTGTTCTCTGGCACAAGTGGATTATTCCTGGGGTTAGAATGGCTAAGGTTTATGCAATGAGGGCTGAAGGTACGATGAGGATTGACCAATGCTGAAATTTGATAGGGAATCTTGAGTCTAAAAGCGATGAATATCAATGCAGGCAAAAGTTGCTGTAACAACACACAGAATTCTACAAATGATTGCAGAATTTATATTGCTGTAAATGAGAGAAGTAAAAACTCTTCCAAAGGTGTCCTTGTATGAACATGCGAAGCGCCGATGACAAATAAGGGAATATTTTATTTCTTGCTGGAAACATCATGCAAGCTATCACAGAAATTGCATAACATGAAAGATTCAATGAGGAAATAAAAACAGCAAGAACGTTAGATAGAATGCACCTCATCCAAAGTTAATTTTCAAGTGGCAAATCTGCCCTTATTGTAGCAGCATCAAGGATTAATTTCAGCAACATAATTCAGCAAAAATATAGAAGATGGAAAGCCACTCATGAGTAGAAACTCCAAAAATCACATAGCCATCAAGAGATCTTCAACACGTGTCTAGCTGATAGAGTATTGTTTCCTCTAAACATTAACAACCATTATAATAGGAGGGGATTCTCTTATATAAAGTTGAATTTCAAAGCCTCATACAATATTACAATAATATTCAAGTGATCTCTGCTAGGGAAACATAAACCACACTATCCTCTAACTACTTCTAATACAAGTCGAACTGTAATATTCCTAATTGGAATTGACTGTAAATAACAGAAACATGTAACTTGAAACAGTACACAAAATTGCAATTTTACACATGCACAATGGGTCACACAATTAGCAGCACCAAAATTTACTTTTTTATTAAAAATCTGGGCACAAAAGTACAATGTAGATGAGGAGAAATCGACCTGCGCTTGCCACAACAAGCTAAAGCAAATCCCAGGTAGTAGAATGATTGTTCCAGCTCCGGTTATATATATGTTTTCGAGGCTGTCCTATTGTTGTATCCTTCTTTACATCATTTTATCCTAGTTTTAGCTTTGGCATTTTCTAGGAATTGCATTTGCACTCCCACATTGTACTTGTGTCAGATGTATCCTTAAGTCCTATTGACCTACTTTTGTAGTCATTCATTGGATGTTAATAAAATTATCTTATCTTATCTGGGAGCTGAAAGGTCACTTCCTTTTTGTATCCAAGACCAGCTCTATACTTGTTATTGATGACTTCTTCCGAAGGTCTGATGATGGGCTTGGGAAGTGCAAGTGGAACCTCTACATTTTCATGTGAATCTGCTCCTAAACTGGCATTGCTAATTTGATCAAGTGTTGGTTGCTGATGGGAATCAATTTGAAATAGAGAATTGTTTTGAACAAAAAGCAGTTCAAAATGTTGATTCCTTTGCTGTAATTCATCTCGTTGGAGCTCTCACTCAAAGTTAAGAAACTCAACTTTTTTCCTGTGTATGTTGTAAACAGATTTGAATATCGGTGAGAATGGATTTGCTGATTTTGATTGAATCATGAACAATAGAGTGTTCAAAGTATTCAATAACTCTGATACTTAACCAATTCAAGCCATTTTCGAACAATTTAAACTGAGCAACTTCAACTGTAAATGCACCCATTTACAATGCAAATTCAGCTTCTTTTCATTCTTTTAGTGTTGAATTGTCAAAAAGATCTATCTTCAAGTAATTTATCAAGGCTAAGTGTTAAAAGGAATCAGATCCTAGCCGCTTGGTACACTCCTAGAAATACTCACTTAGATATGCTAATTCTTGGATCCAAACGTAATCCCAGAACCAAATAGAAGGGTGCTCAACCCAAATGAAGTACTACTACTCCCAAAGAAATTAGAAGTTCCCGTAGAACCTGTTGAAGGGCTACTGCTAGCACCAAATGTGTGGTGCTAGACCTGGCTGAAAGAGTGCTCCTAGAAGCGAATTGAGCAGAAGTGCTACTGTTGCTGAGGCCAAAAGAGGGTATACTGGATGAGATTATGTTTCAATCAGAGATTGAGAGAAACACTCAAATAAGCCAATACTCTAAACTGAAAATAGCATGAATGCCTTATACCCTTCTTTAACATATGCCCCCAGTCAATAAAGCCAAAAATCACTCACTCTGAACTCAAAAGTGCTTTGACAGAAATCCATGACTGAAAATGCTCAAACATCATTCGTATGAGAAATCCCATTTTGCAACATAAATTAATCATAGGAAATCCCATAATAGTCCTAACTCTGCTATTGTTCCATTGTCTGGTTTTCAGGTAACAAGTATTATGCATGTATGAAAACACCCCAAAGAAATGTAATCTATCCTCTTACCAACTCACCTACTAATGCTCATTTTTTTTCATCATATTAGTCAATACTCACACCCCACTACTGCAATGAATCCCAATAATGTTACAAAAAGACCTTAATAGTTGCCAAGATTGTCAAAGTATGCATGCTTTTATCAACACACAAGCATTTCTTGTAGATTTTGTTGAAAGGAAAAAGTCAGTTCTTAAGGTAAACAAACTTCAACACAAAATTTGTGGACTGATTTTAAAATTTATGTTATGAATATAATTTATAGTAAAATAATAGAAAATAATTTAATCAATAATAATCATAATTAATGATTAATTAACTAAATAGTTAGTAATGAAGAGGTTTGTCCCTAAGGACATAACCATTGTGAAGAGGTACTTGTCTAGGGTATTTAAGTAGGCCCTCACCTTCATTGTAATCATCTCATATCAATTCTTTTATATAATATCTATATTCAATTACTTGTCTTACATTGGTTGTCTTTGTCTTTGAAGTATTCTGAAGATTACTCCGTTGTGTATACGAACTTTGTTCGTTACATTGGAATCAAAGCATTCCTGTGAGTATACGAACATTGTTCGTTACATTGGTATTAGAGCATTCTTTTGAGTATACGAACTTTGTTCGTTACATTGGTATCAGAGTTGTTTGATCCTCCAGTCGCTTAACTGCTGCACAAAGCCAGTTTGACCCAGGACTTTGGCCATTGAATTTTTCATCAACCTTGTTGCTGTCATAATCGAAGCGTTTCGCTACCCAATTTCTGGAGGTTCTCCATTTTATCATTAGGCCTTTGGCCATTAAAAATAAAAAAAGAATAAAAGAAAAAAAAAATACATGAAAAAAATTAAAAACAAAGTACATTAGAAAAAAAGAATTAAAAAAAAAAGATTAAAAAAAAAGATTGAGAAAATTTAATTTAAAAAAAATCTTAAAAATAATTCATTGAAAAGAAAACAAAAATGCATTTAAAAGAAAATATTAGAAAAAAAAGGAAAAAAATTCAAAATATATACATTGAACTATAAAATATTCAATTCAGTTGACCTTGGAGGTATAAATAATAGTTCTACCATCGTTCAACCAAGGTTGACTCCTTATCATTGCTAATGTACAAGCCAACGAACAGGCCACTGTCAATAGTCATATTTCCCATTCAACGGTTCCAACCCTTCTTGACAAACTAGTGTCGTTCGTAGCGACCTTCTTACTCGGTCCATAACAGTCAATTAGCCACTGCCGCATGCCATAGTGTCCACGCCACCATGCATTGTTGCCCCAATTCTTCCATGCCGCCACTCTGTGCTACTCTGTTCCATTGTTGGCATGAGACTGTCCAACCATCGTCACAAGATTCCTCCTGCAGTTGATAGCTTTGGCCCTGCTTGCAACCCTGTTGCACAAAATTTCAACTATCTCTGCGTCCACCTCTCCACACTCCTATTCTAACATTTTTCAAAAGATCCTATCTGTTGCCGCTTTCCATAGCCAGGCGATATGTAGCCCAACAACCTCGTTGACTTCTGACTCAACACAACTGCCATACAACCTATAGTACAACCACATCCCAACCTCCAACCCTCTCTGCACTTTGCTATCACAATTCCTCTTCTGCCTCTGCTCCAACATGATCCATCAACCGCGACATCCTTTCTGTTTCCTCGATCCATCTAAACATGCTCCCTCCTGTCTTCGTTGTCAGCCCATCGCAGTCCACCATGGTGTTGTGTTGCATCCCCCAAAAATATTTGACCATTAGTCAACACACCCTTCTCGACCATTGTTGCCCTTGCCATAAGATTACATTAGTTTATAACTTATATTGGTCAATAACTTATATTGTTCAATTACCTTATGGTTAATAAATTATATAATTAACAATTATATAATTATATTTCAGTTATAATTATATAGTATGTATTATATAAATAATTAATTTAATTACTACAAAAAAAGTAATAATTACTATATTTATTTAATTCAAAAAATATATATTATTATTTAATTCAAATAAAAGTTGAAGTATAAAAGAAATTAAAAAAATAGAATCAAAGGACAAGTTAATACAAAGATAAAAAAATATAGATATTCAAAGGACCAGTTAAGTACAAAAGAATTAAAAAAAATAATATAGATATTCAAAGGGCCAGTTATTGTTGACGTAAAAATATCGACAATGCAAAGAAAGAAGGGAAGATGAGTTCCACACAACAATCATTATTTTGAACTAAATGTCCATTTTGTCTAAATGAAATTGGATATACATATATTCAAAAAAATTGCAAATTAAGTTCTAGTGTGTGGAAAATTATTTAGTATTGAAGAGCGTCAAGGTAATACACAGACACAATTAAAAAGATTAGAGGAAGAATTCGCAAAGCTTGAACACAAAAACAATGCTTTGGAAAAGAAATATGAAGAGATCGAAGACATATTTTACAGTAAGTCAAAAGAAAAGGATGAGGGAATTTTGCGCCTAAGGGACCATAGTAAAAAATTACTTGAACAAATCAAGAAGTCCAAGGTTAAGAAGAAAAAATTAAAGTAAGAAAATGAAAGTTAGAAGAAGAAATTCAACGAGAATCTATCGAAGAAGGAAGAAGAAAATTTGTACTTAAAAACCCTTAATCAATGGTTATTAGAACAAATAAAAAATTCAAAAGATGAGAAGGATACTAAGAACAAAGTCAACAATCCAGAAAGCAAAGAGCTTTTCCGTCTAAGGAATCATAACCAAAACCTCCTTACATAAATAAAGAAGCTTAAAAGTGACAAGAAGTCATTAAATGGCAAGTTAGAACAACATAAAAAGAAGTATTGAAGTCTCTAGTCGTTTCAATCCAAGTTGAAGATAAAGGAATAAATACCGATCCAATCAATATCACAACTCAAGAAGAAGAGAAACCTATAGAAGTTAAAACCAATTCAGATGTTGTAGTTCAAACCAATGTTGTTAAAAGCGCAAGCGGGATTAAATCGGCGCGGGGAATGAAGCCGAAAAAGCAGAAAAATCGGGAAAACCGCGGAAAAAAGCGGGAAAAAATCGTTTGGTACAAAAATATTCATTTTTTTTTTCAATTTTTTTAATATCTAAACCATCTACAACATAAA
>APFE031431577.1:6146-22685 GCA_000404065.3 Pinus taeda
GATAGCCTTTTATGCAGAAGGACAAGAAAATCTATGGTACATCGACAGTGGATGTTCAAAGCATATGACAGGTGATAATGAAAAACTTGAATCATATACTGCTTTAGAAAAGGGAAAGAAAGTTTCTTTTGGAAATGATAACCCTGCAACCATAAAAGGAAAAGGCACTGCTTAGTTGAAAGAAAAGGTCAAAGCTGGAAATGTTTTGTATGTTGATGGCTTGAAGCATAATCTACTGAGTGATATGAATTTGAAACTACTTGAAAAGGTTTGCAAGGTATTCAATTCAGTAGTAAACATGTTTAAAAGATTCCCATGTCTTGCAGTAAAGAAACAAATGAAATTTTTAGCTGTTCATGATCCATTCAAGCCTAGCAGAATTATTTCCTTTTACAGTTTAACACATTAAAACGAATTTGTTCTATAAAATAAATCAACCACAGATGCAAAAGAAGTTGATGAAGCAGTTCACCCCTCCTGGGCTACGTCTGCTGGGTCCAAGGCTCCCAAATGGGTCATTCCTCGTTTTAATTAAATGCTCAAAATGAATTTACAGCTGAATAGAAGTCTCTACAGGTGAAATAAACTGTAAAATCAAATTCAGAACACATGAATCCTTCAAGATTGACTACTGGTTCACCTCCAATGGATACCTGCAACCTGAAACAGTTCTCACAATATTGGGCCCTAGTGGCTCCTAGAACTTCCACGGCTCCAAAACCTGTCCAAATGACCTCTGATGGCTGAAGGACCTGTGCCAATGGCTTCAGAACGTCCAAAATACCCAAAATAAAAAAAAGAAAATCATCCAAAACCGCCTTTCCTCGCCAAAGTTATGGCCATTTAATGATAACTGCCAGTTTCCCCTAAAAGAACTCCAGCTAACTTTACTTAAGCTCCACCAATTATGGTGGGACCGCCAAATTTTGCGCCACTGCCAACAATCCCACCAACTTCGCCTTAACTTCCGGCTAAAAATGCACATGTGACCAGGTTGATGGTTTGGCGGTTTGTACATAGGATTCCGTGCTGGTGGTTAGGTGCTGGCCCACGGTTCCGGGCTCAGTCATATGGCATGGGAGGGGCTGGCCCCCCAACTTTTCCCACCCGCCACAATTTAAACTTTAAAACAATTTTCCGCCACCCACGTAACAGCTGTGACCTTGTGGCGTATTGGTAACGCGTTGTAATAGTGGAAGGTAGGTCGGGGGTTCAATCCACAACCGCACCAAAAATTTTAACATACGCCCAATACATGTGCTGACGTCATCCTGGGCCACGTGGCGGCCTCCGGGCTTGCCACGTGGCAGCTTGTGATTTTTCCGCTCCAAAGGAATATTCCCAAGGAATATTTCGTGGAATATTCTTTTTTTAATTTTTTTTTGAAAATTCAAAAATTAAGGGTTATTGGGCGATTTTGTTTTTGCCATAACTTTCACATACGGCAACCGTTTTTCGAACCTTTTGTGGCACCGAAATCGAGAGGACGAGCTCTATCTGTTCGTTCACATTTGAGCCAATTCTGAGCACTTTCAATTTTGAGCATTTTACGACACTTGGGACATGAGCCCCTGATTAGGAGAGAGAGAGATTTTTTTTTTAAAGATGATTTATCCTTCTTCTTTTTCACTTGGATGCCCAAAATATTTCTTGTCTCGTGTGTGATTAAATGATGCTTTGTGGAGGAGGTCGAGTGCCTTATATATAGTGTTATTCTTGTCTGAATGTGTGTCTCTTCAATGGGGCTAACTTGAGTTGAAGGAGGGCCGACTTAACAAGTTTGGAGCCAAAAATTAAAAATTAAAAATGTTCTCTTTTGGTGTCGATATGAAGAACATGTCTTATATTAATTATTTCAAAGGCTAATAAAATAAAATGGCATGAAGAACATGTCTAACATTTTCATTATATATTTCAAATGCTAAAGTATAAACTATGAAGACTGACCATATCTACAAAATTCAACACTCCCTCTTAGCTATGGAGGTAATAATAATGATTATCTAAATGTTCTCATGTTGAAAAATTTCTCTAAGAAAAGGTTACAAAAATTTATCATCGGCATCAACATCATCGAACTACTATAATCATGTACAACAAATGTGACACAAGGTAAATCATCACCATCAACAAGTTACAATAATTTTGATCAATACCTCTGACCTATGGTGTATATTCACCATAATCCCGGTCGATACTCCTGACACATGGTCCATCATTAGCATCAACTAGTCACCATGATTTTGGTAGGTTTCTTTAACCCATGGTATACTAACTACTCCATGTTCATCATCATCCTAGTCAATCTCTTTGACTCGTGGTGAAACACTAGGGAATCACTTAATTCATTTGAGTACTCTACTCCAAAATACAAAGGCCTTAGTCTAGGCCATGATGTTAAATGAGCTCACTCTACGTATCTAAAGAGTACTCTAAGCTTGATGCTCAAAGGAACCCACTCAACTGAGTGATCTTGGGCCTCTAGAACCATTCTTCCTAATTCTGGTTAACATACTTGACACACGAAGAATGATTTTCCTTTGTCTTACCATTCTCACTAATCTAGTCATATTTGACACAGGGAGATTGTATGTCCTTTGTTGGACCATTCTCCATAACCTTGTCATATTTGACATGGGGAGAGTGCTTGTCCCTAAATCTATTTCATCAGCACTCCCTCTCATTGAGGGAAATATTCTCAATAAGTCAAAGATTTTCCCTAAAGTATATAAACTTTTCTCTATATAGAGGCTTTGTAAGAATATCAGTTATCTACTCATTAGTAGAGATGTACTTCAGCTTCACTGCTCCCTTTTGTACCATGTCACAAATGAACTGGTACTTAATATTGATGTGCTTCAACCAATCATGGAAAATTGGATTGGATGTAAGCTTCACACAACTTTGTTTATCACAATATATCATGGTTGTTCCAATGCCTGATCAAATAGTCCTACAATTAACTTTTGAAGCCAAACTACTTCACAACTCACTAAATTGGCTGGAATATACTATGTCTCGATAATGTTGAGTGCAACAAATGTTTTCTTCCTACTCATCCATGAATTCATAGCTAAGCCCAAACTAAAGAAACCTCTAGATGTATTATTTTTGTCTTTCGAACTCCCTACCCAATATGAATTTGTATATCCCTACAGATGTATATCACTATTTGAGACATATCGCAAACCATAATCAATTGTACCATGTAGATACCTCAATACATGCTTACCACAATCGAACAATCATGTGTCGTTCCACCTGGAATTAGCTTAGAGTGTTCACTACAAAGCAAATGTTCAACCTTGTACTAACCAAATACATCAAAGAGACAATCAACTTCTAGTACATGGATGGATCTACCAAATTTGAATCAGAGTCCCTCAACTTCCTCAAATTAGTCACCATGGGAGTTGTCATCGATTTACAGTGCATCATTCCAAACTTTGGAAGGATCTTTATAATATTCTTTCTTGACCAGGGAATATTTCACCAATCTTATGTGAAAGTTATCATCCTAAATAGTGGTGCATCAATCCAAAATCCTTTATATCAAATTCAGTGGCCAACTCCCTCTTACTCTAAATAATGAGATGCTTTATACCTATTAGAAATGTGTCATCATAATACAACAATAAAATCGTATGATCATTTTTCACAACCTTGATATATAGGTTTGGATCAACCTCACTTTTGGAGAAAGCAAGTCTTGTCAAGTAGCCATCAACTAGAGAATACTAGGCTCTAAGTGGGTTCTTAAGTCCATACAAGGCTTTCTTCAATCTGCAAATGTGAGACTCTTTCCCATGAACCTCAAAACCTTGAGGTTGTTCTATGTAAACTTCTTCCCCAATCACACCATTAAGGAAATAAATATTTACACCCATCTTATGTAAATTTCAACCCATAGAAGTAGTAATAGAAATAATAGATCTAATAGTGGTGTACCTAGAAATTAGAGAAAAATTCTCATCATAACCCTCTCCCTCTTTCTAGAAGAATCCTATAGCCTCAAATCTCACATTATATTTTCCAATGTTGTCATCCATTGCATGCTTAATCTTATACATCCATTTGGAGGTTACCACTAACTTCCCTTCAGGTCTAGAAATAATTTATCATACATCGTTCTTCATAAGAGAATTATTATTCCATCATCACATCCTTCTAAACATGTTGGATAGCTACCTCTTCATAGGTGGAAGGTGTAGAATCAATGAGATTAGTCATTAATGTTGCATATCCAAAATACCTGTTCAGTCTCTTGATTTCCATGAAGGTGCCACATGGTGTTGCATGTCCTTTTATTTCCCGCAAGGTAGATCTAATCCAAGATGGCCTCTTCCTGATTTAAGGACCAACCAATGGATCCATTTGTTCTCTAAGGCCCTTCGGAATCTTCTTGATGATCTACATGATGTTATGAAGGATTGGATGGACATGAACCTTCTTCCCTAGGAGATTCACATTCTTCATCATCATCAGAGTCCATGGGAACTTCTTTATATTTCTAGTAGGAAACCTTCTCATCAATGGTAATGTATCTGCTGATTTTAACTTATCGATGTCCTATAACATAGATTTTATAGACCTTTGATGACTTGTTGCATCCAAAAAATATTTCTTTCTTTCCTAAATACTTTGGTTTCTTCCTCTTATATTTGGGTACATGAATGTAAATTGAACAACCAAAGATTCTTAAATGTCAAATCTTTGGTTTTTCCCTATGAATGCTTCTTCAGGAGTCTTGTCTTCGAAGATTTGATGTTGACTATTATTTTGAATATAGATAGTTATCGTATATGCGTCACTCCATAAGAATGTATGTAAATCTTGATCATACATTATTTCCTTAACATATTCTTCAATCCTCCTATTCTTTCTTTCAACAACTCCATTTTGTTGTGGATTATAAGGGACTATCAACTCCCTCTTAATCCCATATTATTTACAGAAAGAAATGACTTTGCTTGGAAGTGTATTGTCCTCCATTACTTAATCTTAGAATCTTGATTTCCTTTCCTGCCAAGCTTTGTACTTTAGCCTTGAACCCTTGAAATTTTCTAAAGGCTTCACCCTTCGACTTCATGAAGTAAATCCATGTCTTTCAAGAGAATTCATCAATAAAGGATACATAGTACAAAGAGCCTCCAAGATATTTCACTAGCATTGGACCACATACATCATAATGAACTAGATCTAAGATTTCCTTGGACTTACTTTCACTTCTTGGATATGACTTCTTGATGTTCATCCAAAGTGAACAACATTTACATACACCTTCATGCTCTACCTACAATTCTAGAACACCTGAAAGGATTTGATTTAAAATTGGCAAGGATCTATAGTGAATGTGGGCATATCTTATATGCTATAATTCACATGGATTGATATCATTATGCACTAATCCTTGAGCTTGTTGTTTTAAGAGTTTATACAAGCTTCCTTCATGAACTCCAATTACTCTAGCGTAGTCTATACTTGAGCCCTTGGGCCATACAAAGACTTTAACATCAAAAAATTCTATTCTACCTCCTTTATCTTCCAAGCATGAAGTAGAAACCAAAATCCTTTTCAAACTTGGTACATATAGTATATTGCTAAGGTGAACATTTTTACCCGATTCTTGCTAAATGGTTATTTTCGCAACACCTTTTACTGCATAATTTTTGTTTTCTCCAAGATCTACCATTTGATATAGTCTCTTTTCCATTAGACTTGTGAGGTTGTCAATTTTTTTATGCGAAATTTTCACTATTGCGAACAAAGGTGAATTCCATAGATCTAGTGAACTAATTTAGAACAACAGAAGACAAAAAGCATAGAGCTTTCCTTAGAGAAATTAGAGAATAGGAAAGAATCCTACCTCGGATCTGTAATAAGCCTTCATTGTGCTCCTTGCTTGTAAGTTCCAATTCTAGCTCCAAGCACTATAATTAGAACCTCCACATATGACTAAAACGAGTAAAGGATCCACAATATCCATGTAGCATAGTTTAACATCTCTATTCAATGAATCAACAAGGCATTGAAATACATGAGTGTAAACATAACACAACAAATATAGGAAAACAAGATACACTTTGTATTGAAAAATATAGGAGAGAGTTTACAACCATAAATAGTAGTTGACTCTATAGATGTCTCCCCAAGTTGACTTGTCCTTTCTTGTCACAAAGCACACCTCAACATCAACCCTAATGCATAAATATGGTGACTCCTTTAGGCTCAAAGCAACAACATAAGGGTGTTATCAATCTCTAAAATCCAACCATGAGGCTATGGAAGGCAGTAAATTTATAGGATGAGGCTGGTAGTTTAGAATTTACCATCTTAGGCTTGAGATCCACTTATGATAGGGTGACAACATCAAGGGATAAGGCTTACTTCCATTAGGATAGGATCAGATAGGAATTCAAGATCTCTATTTGAGGTAAATAGCTAAAACCACCTTGGAAGCTTCTAGAAGAGGAAGCCTCAGAGGTAATTTTTCTTTTTTCTGAATTTCTAGAATCAATGCACCTGTAGAAAGGAGCAACCTATGGTGGTTAGTCTTGGTTAACAAGCATGCAACTTGCGCTTAGCACAGGTGGGATAAAATGCCAAGTGCATTAGGGCTTAAAACAATGATTTTGAGCACTCAATCCCATAGACTCAGAGTTTTTTGGAGAAGTGATTCTTAGGGTTTTATGAAGGGATGATGACAAAATGTATATGGATGTTGAATGATATAGTTTGCAAGCCTATTGACCAGATGTGACAAAATGTCCTGTAACAATAATCTCATGTCATGTGTCTTGAGGCACCAGTATCCATTGGCCACAAATAATTGCTATATGCAATAGAATCTATAAGAGAAGAAAAATAGAAGAAATATTTATCACTTAAATCTTCTTTCTTGGGTTTCTTTCGATGTTTATTAATGTCTGTTATGGTAGCATGTTCTTTACCTTTCTCTATCTATCATGTGATCCTTCAAAGAATTGGATTTTAAAATGACCATATTTGTGACAACAATAGCATTGAATCTTCAACATATGTTTCTTTCATTCAGGAACAAGTCTTCAACCTTCAGGTCTTCTACTTTCATTTCTTCTTTGGAAGCTAAACTTCTTTCTTCCTCTTGGCTTCTTTGAACATGTTGTAGATGCTTGAGAGTCTCCTTCTTCAAATCTTTTATTCGTTCCTTTTGATATAAGTCTGGATTCTTCTTGAGTACATGAGATCCATAGTTCTTCAAAACTTGGAATATATTTTCTGCCACATATACTAGATGTAGATGAATTCCATGAGTCAGACAAACCATTAATTACTACAGTCACAAGTTGTTTGTTGAAAATGATTTCATAAATTTCTTGAAGTTAATCTCTTATTTGAGAGATCCTTATGAAATATGAGTCTATAGTATTATTTCTTGACATTTTAACATCATGAAGCTCATGTTTCAAACTCATTGCTTGACCAATGTTGTTGATGGTGTATAATCCAACTAGGGTAGCATACATCTTCTTTGAAGTGTCAATATTTGTGACACATGGAATAAAGTTATCTCTAATAAAATCCATAATAATACGTCTAGTTGTGATGTCATCCTTCTCATATTTTTATTTCCCTTCACCCTGCCCTTCACAATATCCAAGACATCATTCTTTGCGAGGATGAGGTTAATATTAGTCTTCAAAGCACTGAAGTTTTTAGTTCCTTATAGATTGTTCTCTATTTTCATAGAGGAACCTAGGGATATATATAGAAAATTATATTGAAGGTGTAGGATTCTTTAAAGCTATTTCCTTTACTAGAGCTCTTTAATAGTGATATCAATGTCCTTTCCTTCACCAAATCTCTTATACCATGTTGATTTTTCAAGTGCAATATATACAAACACTAATTTATGAAATACTGATAATTACTTCTGATGATGTAAATATTCTTTTAGTACATCGATTTATCATTAAGAAATCACACTTTATAAATTCAACCATAGAGATCATAATACACAAATACAATACAATATTTACCTTGGGAAAACCCAGTTGAGGGAAAACCCCAAAAAACCTTTTTCTTAGAGAAATACTTTAATTCAAAAAGAGATACACCTAATTATGGTAGTCAATATGATGGTAAAATTGAAAATAATACAATGGTCAAACCCAGTCAAGATGCCCTATACTCAAGCCTAGGTACTTCAGCCCTATTTGATATGCCTAGGCTGAAGTTTAGCCTCCTAATGCAACCCACGCTTAGCACAGGTGGGATAAAAGGCCAAGTGCATTGGGGATTAAAACAATGATCTTGAGTAGTCAATCCTAGAAACTTAGAATTTTTTGGAGAAGTGATTCTTAGGGTTTTAGGAAGGGATGATGACAAAATGTATAGGGATGTTGAATGATCTAGTTTGCAAGCGTATTTACCAGGTGTGAAAAAATGTTCTATAACAACAATCGCATGTCATGTGTCTTAAGGCACCAGTATCCATTGCCCACAAATAATTGATATATGCAATAGAACCTATAAGAGAAGAAAAATATAAGAAATATTTATCACTTAAATCTTCTTTCTTGGGTTTCTTTCGATGTTCATCAATGTCTATTGTGGTAGCATGTTTCTTTACCTTTCTCTTTCTATGATTGTATCCTTCAAAGAATTGGATTTTGAAATGACCATATTTGTGACAACGATAGCATTGAATCTTCAACATATATTTCTTTCATTCAGGAGCGAGTATTCTACCTTCAGGTCTTCTGCTTTCATTTCTTCTTTGGAAGCTAAACTTCTTTCTTCCTCCTGACTTCTTTGAATGTGTTGTAGACGCTTGAGAGTCACCCTCTTCAAATGTTTTATTCATTCCTTTTGATATAACTCTAGATTCTTCTTGAGTACATGAGATCCATAGTTCTTCAAAACTTGGAATATACTTTTTGCCACATATACTAGATGCAAATGAATTCCATGAGTCATACAAGCCATTAATCACCACTGTCACAAGTTGTTTGTTGAAAATAATTTCATAAATTGCTTGAAGTTAATCTCTTATTTGAGAGATCCTTATGAAATATGAGGCTATAGTATTATTTCTTGACATTTTAACATCACGAAGCTCATGTTTCAAACTCATTGCTTGACCAATGTTGTTGATGGGGTATAATCCAACTAGGGTAACATACATCTTCTTTGAAGTGTCAATATTTGTGGCATATGGAATAAAGTTCTCTAATAAAATCCATAATAATATGTCTAGTTGTGATGTCATCCTTCTCATATCTTTCTTTCCCTTCACACTACCCTTCACAATATCCAAGACATCATTCTTTGTGAGGATGAGGTTAATCTTAGTCTTCAAAGAATTGAAATTTGTAGCTCCTTATAGATTGTTCTCTATTTTCATATAGGAACCCATGGATATAATAGACAATTAGATTGAAGTTGTAGGATTCTTTAAAGCTATTTCCTTTACTGAAGCTCTTTAATAGTGATATCAATGTCCTTTCCTTCACCAAATCTCTTATACCATGTTGATTTTTCAAGTGCAATAGATAAAACACTAATTAATGAAACACTGATAATTACTTCTAATGATGTAAATATTCTTTTAGTACATCGATTTATCATTAAGCAATTACACTTTAGAAATTCAACCATAAATGCATAAGGACAACAGAGAACATAATACACAAATACAATACAAGATTTACCTTGGGAAAACCTAGTTGAGGGAAAAACCCAAAAAACCTTTTTCTTAGAGAAATACTTTAATTCAACAAGAGATACACTAAATTATGGTAGCCAATATGATGGCAAAATTGACCAATAATACAATGGTCAAACCCAGTCAAAATGCCCTATATTCAAGCCTAGGAACTTCAGCCCTATTTGATATGCCTAGGTTGAAGTTTAGCCTCCTAGAATCTGCCTAGAAACTTGGTCCTATGGTCCAAAAATAAATTGCCCAAAATTTCAGCCCTAGTGCCCATAAATGGCTATTTAGAAGTTTGACTTGCTACCCATAATATGCCCAGAAAGTCACACATACAAAGTCAAGGAGAGAGAAATAAATGCTAGAGATGAATTTGTCCCTTTTCAACGTTCTTCTTCTTCGCTTTTATGCCCATAATATTTATTGTCTTGTGTGTGATCGAATGGTACCTTAGAGAGGAGGTCAAGGGCCTATATATAGTGTCTTTCCTATTTGAACGAGTATCTCTTCAGTGGGGCCAACTTGACTTAAAGGATGGTTGACTTGATAAGTTTGGAGCCAAAATTTTGAAATTCACAATTCAAAAAGCTATCTTTTGATACCAACATGAAGAATGTGTCTTATATTAATTTTTCAAGGGTTAGTGAAATAAAATGACATGTGGAACATGTCTTACGTTTTCTTTGTATATTTCAAGGGATAAAATATAAATTATGAAGATCAACCATAGTTACAAAATTACTGATTCAAAGCTCAGTGAGAAAAAATCCATCCATGCTAAGGGATAGTGTGGCCCAAGCCAGGTGCAATCATCGGGGTGATTTTTATGACTTAGATTTTCCTAGGGGGCCAAAAAAATTCTCTTATGTGATTTATACCGAAAGGCTTTTCTTATTACTTTAGAAATATTCTTATACTACTAAAAATATTCTAGCATAGCTTATGGAGGTAAAATCCCTAAGATTATGAAAGCCCTATTCTAAACTAAGGATGCCTATGATTATTTATAGTTAAATTAAAATTCTCTAAAACTTATTCCAAAATAAAAGTGTATTAATTCTTGGAGTTTCCTTTATTGGGACTTTTTGGACTTTTGGTGCTTGGTTGAAAAATTTGAGGCTAAACGTTGATTTGTGTTATTTAACTAGTTTTTGATTGTATATATGATTTCAACAACCTAAAAAACCCCTAGGGCACTTTGATTGTGCGGGGATTACCCATCAAACTTGTGAGGTGAAAAATTTGAGGTGAAACGTTCATTTGTGTTATTTAACTAGTTTTTGATTGTATATATGATTTCAACAACCTAAAAAACCCCTAGGGCACTTTGATTGTGCGGGGATTACCCACCAAACTTGTGAGTTGAAAAATTTGAGGTGAAACATTGATTTGTGTTATTTAACTAGTTTTTGATTGTATATATGATTTCAACAACGTAAAAAGCCCTAGGGCACTTTGATTGAGCAGGGATTACCCATTAAACTTGTGATTTCAATACCAAATTTAGAGAAATCGACTCGAAAAACTGCAAGAAAAGGTTCCAAAAAGTCTCACTAAAGACAACTCGTTAATTCTTTGTATAATCAATAATATAATAATAATTCAAAATAAAGTGATACAAAAACATTACTACTTTGAAAATAGATCTAAAACTTTGATTTTTGTGCACTACCAAGAATATTTTAGAATATTTTATGGAAGTTAAATCCATAAAATTATGGAAGCCCAAATTCCAAAATAAATATGCCTAAATTGAATTAAAATTATGGAAAGCTTATTCCCAAATAAGCATGCCTATTGCCATAATTAATTTTATGTATAATTAATAATATAATTTAATAATTTAAAATAAAGTTATAATTTAGTTAATTTTTATGTTTTCTTTAGTTTTAAATTTTCTCAGTGATACATATGGCATTAAACTAGCCAATGATCTATCAATAAAACTTATAAATTATCTCCTCGCACAAGGGTTGGTAAATTTTACCTATGAACCTTGGGTTATGGCAAAATATCCACTTTGACCTTCCCATTTTTGTTATCTTTACATGTTATCATATAATCATAAAGTCTATTTACCCCTACTTGGTATTTTGAAAAGTTCTATTGTGATCAAATTTACTAAAATATGAGGTGTATCATGAGGTAAGTGTTTTGATGTCTATTATTGTTTTAATTGCGCTCTCCAACCTAGTATGAAAGAAATATTGTAAGGTTACGTTATGTTATGTGAACATTTTGGCAATTGAATTACATAATAATAAAATAAATTAATTAAAATACAATTGGGAAAATAAATTAAATAAAATAAAATACAAAAAACTAAATTATATAATTATAAATATACAATTTACTTGGTAAATAAAATATAAAATAAAAATAAAATAAATAATAATAATAATAATTATATTTATAATAAATAAAATTAATCTAACAATTTTACTTAGTGGAAAATAAAATAAAGGAAATAAAAAATAAATCTACATTAATACAAAAATAATTTTAAACTAAAATAATAAGGTAAACTTGACTTGGTCAAGTTATTATAGTTTTTGAACTCCATTTTTATGTGAACCCATGATATTGACCTACAATATCCATGTGGAATATAGCCTATTTAAAGGAGGAAATTAAACTAGCATAGATCCATCTTAACGCCAAAATCTACCCATCGCTAAGAGAGAACAAATCTCTTTTTACTCTAAAAGAAGTTTAAATCAAGTTAAGATGGATCTATACTAGTTTATATTGCTACTAGTAATTATTAATAATTAATTTAAAATTATGTAAACCTTATTCAAAAAAGGCACAACTATTAACAGAGTAAACTAATTAAGTTTTCCCTAAATCTAATTCGAATTGTAAATTTGAGTCGTCACATTGAAATTAAATTACGAAGGTGTATTCTCTCAAACTCAAATAGAAAAATAATTAGAATTACAAATTTAAATTCTTTAAATTCAAATTGAATGTATTGAGGGTTGTGCTAACTAATGCCAATCTTCTCTTATTTCTTGAGGTTTTTCTTGAAGCTCTTAAAGATGATCTAAGTTCTCTAGCTAAGAAGGCTCATCTTCTTAAAGTTGAGGAGGAAAGTTGGTGCTTAAAGAGTAGATCCATTTAGATTTAGGAGGGTGATGGAAACACAAAGCTTTTTCACAAATTTTCCTCTAATAGGAGAAACAAAAATTCCATTTGGGATTTGCAAGATGGTGATGGTAATGTAGTTAGGGCACACCTCTTTGGGATTTTTAAGGACCTAATGACTACACACTTAGGATCAATTTAAGTCTTAAAAAATTTCCCCATATTTTTCTCTCCATAGGATTCACCTAGGATTGGAGCTTTTTTATCCTTAGATGAAATTAAGGGTCTCATTTTTTTTATAAAGATAAGATTCCAAGCCCCGATGGGTGAACTACGGAGTTTTATTTAGCACTTTTTGACTTGATTCACCAGGACATGCAGAAGTTTTTGGAAGAGGCTTGCATCTCTGGTAATATTTCAAGGGTGATCAATGCCACCTTTCTTGAACTTATTTATAAATGTTCAAAGATATCCCCCTTCGATGACTTTCATCTGATGTTTCTGTGTAACCTAATTTGCAAGGTTATCTATAAATTGGCATCTAATAGGATCAAAATTGTTCTCTCTTCCACAACTTCACATAAACAGTTTGGGTTCCCTCCAGGAAGAATTATTCATGACAAAATTATGGTGGCTCAGGATGCCAGCCATTCCATCTAGACAAAATGTCGAAAGACCCTAATTCTCAAGATGGATTTAGTGAAGGCATGCGAAACGTTTAATTGACATTTTCTAAGACTCCTCTATGGGGTATAGAGACTAATTATTTTCTTGATTCAGAGGTCTCAGTCGCATTGGACCCCAGTTCCTAAACAGTGTGCCAATGTTGCCCATATGATAGCTACCAGGGGGTCCAAGGGGGGGAGATGACTACTTTTAAAGATCCACACCCGTTAGATATTTTATAGACATTTTTGGGCACTGAAACCCCAATCATAAATGTCCATAAACCAAAGGCTCCTAAGTCCCTAAAAGTGTTGCTTCACTCCCTAAAGGAACAAGGTTAGCTGATTACATCATCTCCCAGAAGTTCTCCACAGAAAACTACTCAGAACTGGTTAAAACTGGACCATACAGAATGCCCAATGCTGAGGGTGCGATGCATATCACCTACTCAGTGTAAAGGGTGCATGCATACTGGAAAGCCCTTCTATAGGGTGCGATGGGCAAGAATGGACAAATGGCAGAGACAGTTTGCAAGGTGGAGGATCATAGAATCTTCCAGAAACTTCTCCTCTGACACTTTCCTCTCTGAATTCACCTAGGGATGAGTAAGAGATCATTAGTCTCCAAGTGGAATCAAGAACTATCAGAGAGAGGACACTAATCAAAAACCCAAAAGCTGACTCAGCCCGCTACAATCATCTATATATGGATCCCTCATCACAGAGATCCAGAGGCCGAAATCTTGTATCTTGTAAGGAAGTGTTGTTGGTTTCCTGGTGCAAGATCATAGTGTTGGGTGATCTAAGATTTACATGAGGTGAAGAAGGGCTTTCTTGCTGGACGACGATGCTAGGTCAGAACAATTGGTTGTAATCCTCTTCGCTATTCTTGATATTAATAAAGCCATTCAAGTTTTCCTCCACATTATTGTATGTTTCATGATATATGCATTTGTGTGGTCAATACATATTTGGTCCCGTATTGCTTATGTTTGTAAATCTTTGTTCTTCGATAGTATTATGCTGCTTTGATTCCCCAGGTGCTCTTTGAAGCTGGGTAGACAAAGAAGAAGCGGCAAAGATCTATCAGAAAGGAGAGGAACTGAGCAAGGAACCAAGCACGAGATTGAGGTTGGTGTCCTTTGTTCCCCTCTTATCTACTTCTCATAAAGGAAAGAGAAATTAGTTTTAAGTTGTTTGTTTCTAAGATAGCTACCAGTCTTAGTGGGATTAGCAGCTCGAAGTGGACACTATTCTGATAACAAAATGGTGACTCCACTTGGGAACGAATAGATTGTTTGCTAGTCTATATTTGTTTGTTTTATAAACTGACAGACAGAGCCTGAAGTCAAGCCAGCTAGACTTCGAACTGCATTTGCCATGCAAGTGCAAAGTAGATCAATTCTGCTTCAGTCTATCTCCGGGTTTTGTTTATAAATTGAACAATCGATCTGCAAACACTATAATTTCCCTAGTGGTGGCTCTAGTAACCTCATTAGATCAACCCCTATGATTTATATTTACTGAACATCACTTGCTCGGCCTAAATCCTTGAACTGAATTGCAAATTGTGACCAAAGACCCAGTAAAAATCTCGCACTGGTACCATTGCACCCTCTCTTCAAGGAAGTCTGTATGCATCGCACCTCCCATGTGCAGTAGGTGAGATGAATACTGGATTCCCTGTGTAATAGGTGCGATGGTCAGAGAAGGTTAATTTTACCTTCAGAATTTGGTTTTCTTCACTCCCTTCAGCTCTATTCATGAGTTTTGTTGTCTGTGGTCAGTATACATCTGTGGAAACCCCCTTCCTTTCCATCATTCCGCCTCCATTGTGCAAAGAATTGTAAATGTTTTTATGTATTGTGCGCCATTTTCAGTTCTCTTTTACAAAGAAGTAGCGTAATCAAACTGTCGTTTCTTGATCTGAAAGTCTCTCAAGTGTCATTTTCAGTCATAGAAGAGAATCCCATTGTTCTTGATAGTCGATTATACTATTACTCTTGTATGTGAATTGAATTAGTAGTTTTTCAAATGTCAAAAATAGTTTTCAATTCGAAATTGCAAAGTGTCATCGTTATCTTCACTTTGTTTTGAAAAGAAATTTGTTAGTATTGTCGCTTTGGAAAGATAATTCAGATTTGCACTTAGCATTCTTCTTGTCATTCACACATTAAGAAGGCTGAAAAAAAATACATGCATGTGCATTTGCATTTAGACTGCTTCTTGGTTTAATTTAGGACAGTGCGTTTAGTGTGTGCTCTGTGCTCTTTGTTGAAAGATCCTCAGTTCTCTTTCCTTAGTAGCTAGGATTTTCATTACAAAAGAAGATTAAATGATTGTTTATCATCTTAGACTGCATTTTAGGAATTGTATATATACATCACATGGTGAACCTAAAAGGCAAATTTCTTAAACAAGATCAACTATAAAATATTTAATGAACCTAAAAACGCTTTGGAACCTAACACACAACATCTAGAAGTCTAGGCTAGAGACGTATTCCAGCGTCGTTAAGCCTGGTAACTATCGCTTTCATTACTGGTTGGGTGATTCCTCCTCTTTGAGATGACAAGTGCCAGTACAAACTTGTGCTCCCACGTACTGTCGAGTATATATTGGGAGATGACAATAGGCTATATCCTTTATCCTTAGGAAGCTTTGTCTGCTGCCCTATCGATCGTAATGCACTGAACACAGCATTCGGGAAGATTGACTGCTGTACTGTAAAAAGTATTCTGCAGTTTTGTGATTGGTTTGGTAATCCCTCTGTCTAGATTTCCAGGGTAGTCTCTTTCGTTCCTTTTCAGACTCCTTAAAAGAAAAGGTCCATCTGAGCACTTGTCACTTCAAGCTCATTAAAAATCAAAGGCTACTAGAGTCATCTTTTTTTTTCTCAACTCTTAAAAATTGAAAAAACATGTTGTGTCAAAGTGTCTAAAATTTATTTTAATCGGAATAACATCACAATTCCCTCTTTGGTCTTTAGGTTGAGAAAAATGGAGTCTACCAACCAAGGATTTCCCCTTGGAGGAAATCCTAGTCCTTTCTCCTCTTGGGGAGATGTTGGTGCACCTCATATGGCCACATTGT
>APFE031431577.1:41796-51801 GCA_000404065.3 Pinus taeda
AAATACCTGTCCAACACATAATTAGCTAATGCATCGGTTAACGTATTAAGTCGTCTTGGAATATGTTGATAAGTAATGAAATCAAAATCCCTTTCTAATAACTTAACACGTAAATACAACCTTAAAATCCGATGATCTCTGACGGAATAACGCCTGTTGAGTTGGTGGACTACAAGTTGAGAATCCAAGTTCACAACCAATGTACGAACGCCGAGGTTAATCGCCTCATCTAATAATTAAATCACAGCACTATATTCAGAAACATTGTTCGTCGTACAACCCAGACAAACCCCTTGAATATCTACTAACTCACCATGAGGATCGTAGATCACCCATGCCGCAGATGGCAAGCTGCGAGTACTGCGGGAAGCACCATCAGCGAAACCAACGTAAGGCGATCCAAACATCTGTTCAAGAAGCAAAAGACACAATACGCGGCAATCATGCTGACATACCAAAATAAAAATTAAAGCAAGCATGCACACACAACACAATGCTGAAAGCATACATATGTACAAAAGGAGAGAGTGCCTGGACTCGTGCATAATATTTTTTGAGATAAAGCCCATTTCGGGGCCTATCCAGGGGATTACCTTCATAATCTATAAGCTCATAGGCACCTTTTGTTAAAACTCTTTTCACAATGTAGGGCCCATGCCACATAGGCTCGAGTTTTCCTGCCCCCAGCTTATCGTTAGCTTGATCATAGAGCAGTACTAGGTCTCCCTCAATGAAAGAGTGGGGGTTAACAGTATTATCGAAGTGAGATTTCACTCGCTTCTTCTGAGCTTCAATAGCTAAGGAGGCTAGACGACGAGTCTCATCCAGCCATTCTAAGTAAAGAAGACGCTCTTCTACTAGAGTAGTATCAGGGAGCAACTTGACGACTATCTTTAATGAAGGAATCTCACACTCAATAGGAAGGGTCGCCTCCAGTCCGTAAACTAACTGAAAAGGAGTGAAACCGGTGGTGTCCTTCAGGGAGGTATGGTAGGCCCACAAAGCAAAGAACAACATCAGGTGCCAATTGGACTTATGCATGCCAACAGTTCTTTGAATTATCGTGACCAAAACCTTGTTCACGGCTTCCACTTGACCGTTTGCCTGAGGATAGTACGGGGTTGAACTATCATGCCTAAGGCCCAACTGGGTTGTTAACTCGGTCATCATATGATTACGAAAATGTTTTCCGTGATCAGTGACGATGGCTTGGGGTACTCTGAACCGCGAAATAACATGGTTGAACAAGAACTGCGCCGTGGTGTGACCGTCTTCTGATAATGTAGGCATCACCTCGGCCCATTTCGTGAAAATCAACAGCAACGATGATGTACCCATGCCCCCAAGCCGAGCGAGGGTTACAAGTCACATAATCGATGCCCCATTTGGAAAAAGAGCCGACGGTTACAACGGGGTGTAGTGGAGCAGGGGGTGCATGCATCTTCCGTTGGTAAATCTAGCACACATGACATGAACGGACAGCAAGAATGCAATCCTTAAAAATGGAGGGCTAGAAATAGCCAGCACGGAGGATCTTCTGTGCGGTGGCATATCCAGACATGTGACCACCACAAGCACCAGAGTGGCAGTCATTCAGAACTCTCTCTGCTTCTTCGAAGGTTAAGCATCGGCAAAGAACAGAATCAACACCGAGACGGCATAGGGTGTCCCCAACGATGCGATATGGTTGGGCTTGATGTCAGATCCGTCGACGAGCATCCTTAGAGGTCTCGGGATGGAAGGAGGACGTCTGCAAGTAGATAATAATATCCCCATACCAGGGATCAAGGGTGCTAATGAGGAAGAGAGTTTCGTCTGGAATGGAATCCTTAGACTGAGAGGAGGCAACAGGGGACGATTCTATCTGGTCGATGGGGGGAAGGACCCAGGGATCAGAATGAACCGAAATCATACTGATGGAGGCGAGGTTGGGAGGTGGGAGTGAGAAAACACCCATAAGGGCAGGATCTTTGAAGAGTCCGGCTCCCACACTCTCGAAAGGGATGGAGGTATGCTCCACGAAAGGCACATTTCCTTCAGAAGAAGAAGCGAAGAAGGAGAGCTGGTCTACCGTGAAAATTTTCCCTTGGTGAGGGAAACGGATGACACGGAAGAGGGATGAAGCCACGGAATGCATGGCATACGTCCAACTCCGGCGCAGAAGGAGGTTGTAAGTAAGATTTGCGTCAATGACCTCAACTTCTACTTCAACAGTTTTCCCTTCTAAAGTGATCGGAAGTCGTTGAAGAATACCATAGGGATGAGATTCTCTCCCATCGAAGGCTTCTAGTGTCGTAGGAGACTGGCTCAGAGTGGGAGACCTGATCGCTTTCCAACAAGAAATAAACATGATGCAAGTTGACACGCCCTCATCAATAACTATACGATGGATCGTTTTTGAATTGATGATGACTTGTATAAGAAAGGCGATCTGATGAGGCAGCCTTGGGACATGGCTCTCGAGATCAAAGGTAATCAGATCCGAATCTGCCGGGTTGATGCCACCGATGGCCGATAGCAGGGACTTCCTCTGAGGGGGGCAGCTCTGGAGAACTTCTAAGGCGGACATACTCGACGGAGCCTGCGCTAAGTCCTCAACTATGCTATAGTGCTGAGCAGCACGAGCATTTGGGTTGTAAGATGATCTCCTGAGTACTCCTTTGGGAGGGGGTCAGATGGTTGTCTCAGTACTTGGTCTCTCGATATGGAGCGGACCAGAGTTGGACGAAGGAGCACTTGAGGGAACCTCGGGCTCCTTCCCAGCGGACGACGGATACTCCTTTGTTTTAGTCGTTACATGAACGGGAATGGATCCAGCCATGAAGACTTGGGAACCAAAGGGAGAAGAAGACGAAGATGGATCAGCCACCATTTGAGTCTGTTGAGAGGGGAAAGGTTCTTTAAGAACCCCCAGGAATCCCAGGAGCACCTTTCAACAAACGACTAACCTCGGACCGCCTAGGGCAATATTTGGTATAGTGATCCTCATCACAGATGAGACAAGGATACTTAGGTTTGTGCTTAGCTCCTTCCTCGGATGGAGGTTTGGAGGAATCCTGTTTAGGTTGTTCAGACTTATTCTTTGCTTTCCCCTTTTTCTTTCCTTTCGAGGCCTTACTGGCCGTGGTGGATTGAACGGCGTTAACCTCAGAAGTACTTCTAGAATTTGAACCACCCTGAGAAGTGTTTTCGTTAGAAGCATTCGATTTTTTCTTCCCAGGGTTCAAGGATGATTTTTTGGACGACGGATTCACAGAGCCAATAACTCCATCAACAGATGGTTTTGGTGGAGCCTTGGATGTACCGGGTCTCGGGGCATCAGGCAAATACTCATATAAAGTACCTGACTGAGAATAAACTAAGTCAAGGTACTGAGCACGCGCGATCGCTTGCTCTTCAGTCACACAGGCTCCCATAGCAATGTCCCGTGAAATCTTAGGGACAAAGGAGGTTGTGAAACAATCGGTGAGGAGTTGATCAAGAATCCAAAACTTGATCAACTGACGATGCCTTCTCCATTCATGTATATTATCAGAGATGTGCGTAGCCGTATCTTGCTGGAGAGACGTAAGGAGATGGGTCCCTGTCTCGTACCGAATGGGTAACTGAAAATGAGTGAGGAATGCCATAGCCAACGAATTGAAATCTTGAAAAGACCCACGGGTCAATTCAATGTACCATTTAGCAGTGGAGCCGGTGAGAGTCCTTTGGAACAGGCGAAGTCGAACCGAATCATCAAGCCATGAATTGGACGAACACCAAAGGTGATAGGTCATTACATGGGCTTGAGGATCCTCTCCAGCCTTGCCATCGAATTTGGGACAGTCGTCGGGTATCTTAGTTGGAACTGGTGGCCATTGTGGATTATGCAAAATAGGATCATTTGTTAACTTCGACACATCGGGCAGTTCCAACGTCGCTAGAAATGGTAGCTGCGGGATGAAGGACATCTGCGGATATGAGGTAGGGCCAGAGTTCCATGCAGTTGCTGGTTGCCCCCATTGACCTTGTCCGGACAGACCAGGTCCAAAAGGACCTTATCCATAAGGGTTATATCCGTAACCGGATGGTTGATTCTGGTTCTGCCCCTCAACGCCCCATTGGTTACCATACTACCCTGCAGGCGCAACATTGGGTTGCTGATAATTTTGATAAGGGGTGGCTTGCGGCTGTTGGTAATTTTGATACGGGGCGAATTGATTTTGCCCCTGGGGTTGCTGGTATCCATATGGTTGTTGGGCTCCATATTGAGCCTGGGAATTAGGTGGCATTTGATAAGAAGGTTGGGATAGGTACCCACCTTACGGCTGGAGATCATTTTGATTCTGGGGTTGGTAACCGGGTTGAGCTTGAGAAGTAGGAACCATCTGCATGCCCGGTTGAGCCGCCCCAGAGAGATATCCTTGCGAAGACTGAGGTTGGGCCATCTGGCCGGAAGGTTGTCTTGGTTGGATCTGAGACGGACCTACTTGCCCAGAAGGTTGAACTTGCTGGGGGTTTGGTTGTCCTTGCGCAACCGAAGGTTGTCCTTGTAGACCAGATGGCTGACTAGGCTGAGCAGTGGGCTGGCCTTGCTGCATGTAAGGTTGGCCACCTTGCCCAGAAGGGTAACCTTGCTGGTTTTCGGGTTGTCCTTGCTGCGCGTAAGGTTGTCCCGGGTTTCCAGAAGGTTGCCCAAGATATGTATAAGATGGACCAACAGAGGCCAAAGGTTGTCCCTGGTAGGGTTATCCTTATGAGCCTCCAGGTTGCCCTAGATAGGTTTGGCCATAATACTTCTGCCCATAATTAGGTTGCGTGTAAGATGGCTGACCTTGGTATGATGGTCCTTGAGATGGCTGCCCTTGACCCGGACGGAATTGGCCACCACCGTAGCCAGTGGTACCCCAAGCCACATTCAATGGAATAGTACCTTCTACAGTGGGTTGGGATGGTAGGGAGGTATACAAATAATGATTGACAGGATCATAATAAGGGCCTTGCCCACCTAGATTTTGGATAGCATGCAAGTACTGAGAATATGCCCCCCTGCTGAAATGGCATCAGAAGAAGGCAGGGCACCGCTTGTAGGATGAAAAACTCTGGCAGCATGTGTCGATTGACCACTACGTACTGGGCCTCAGGATGGGTCGACAATAGTAGTTACAACGGAAGATGTCATAACGGCACTAGCAACTGGAGTCGATGATGTGACACAAACGGTCGGATTGGTCGAAACTGACGTGACAGCGGTATGGTGAACTTGGGAAACAAAAGGTCCTGTAGTGGGAACAATGTTATTATCCCACATAGAAGAGGAACTCGCAAATCCCATAGCATCCCTTAGAGATCTATAACGCGCCGGCACTGTAATACCGAGAGGTGTAACAATGTAAGGTGTAGATGTAACCGGGGATGTGGCTAGGATGGGAGTCTCAATACTCGACATAACGGGTGTTCCACTCGATACAGGACATGTGTCTTCCATGTCAGAAGAAGCCGTCGGGGACGAAAAACCAACATGAGTAGAGGGAAAATCCTCTTCAGAATGCTCCCAGACAGGGTTCCAAAACAAGTCGTAAAGCTCGTCCTCTGGAGCACGAGAGTTCAACGGTTGGACACTTGGAATAATAGGGAAAGTGTCACCACAAACTGGTGTCTCAGGAGCAGCAGAAGAAGGAGACCCTTGGTCACTCGGGATGGGAGATGGGATCGATGGATCTGCCAGGATGATCGAATCAAACAAAAATCCTAGACAAGCTAACGATAAAAAAAGCCTACTCAAAACTAGCGCAAACAAGATCTAACAAGGTAAATGTAATTGTGGTTGAATAAATTTTTAAGACATTAGGACACAACTTGACCTTTTCATGTTTTAAGAGTCGAGAAAAGGACAAAAGATGACTCTAGTTGCCTTCGAATATTTAATGAGCCCGAAGTGACAAATGCTCAATAGAGACTTTTGTTTTAAGGAGTCCGAAAAGGATCAAAAAGTGACTGCTCTAGAGAAACTAGGCAAGGGTTTTACCAGGCAATTCGTAAAACTGCATATACACCTTAGTGATCATATGAAAGCCAAGGACTTTCCATACGACAGTCAATCTTCCCGAATGCTTTGTTCGCTGCATTACGGGCTGTAAGGCGGCAGACACGGCTTCCTATGGATCAAGGATGATAACCTAGTGGAGTCTCCCCATATATACGCGACGGTACGTGGGAGCACAAGTCCTCTAGACCACAGTTGAATCACACAAGGAGGAATCACCCAACCTTAATGCGAGAACAAAAGTGACTAGGTTTAACGACACCGGAGCACGTCTCTAGCCTAAACCTCTAGAATATGAGCGTTATGTTCGAATGCATTTTTAGATTCATTCGATTTATTTTAAAGTTGATCTTGAGTTAAGTTTCGGTTTTCAGGTCCTGCTGTATGTGATTTCTCAAAATCCCTAAATGCACTCTATATGCCAAAACATGTCATTCCATTCGATGAATGTTAATTACAAAAGAGTTCAGAGAGCTTTCATGCAAACGAAACGATCACAAACAACAAATAGTTTCCCTAATGTAGCTAATGCAAATCACTAAACTTTTTTAAGACTACTAATCCACTAATCAAAATGAAAAATACTAACTTTCATTAACTGTTTCAAGGCAAAAGAGATTCTCTTTTTCAATAATGGCAAAATGCACTAAAGAGTTTTTTGAGAAATAGCACTAACAAATTCCAACCACTACACACACGTTCATCTCCTCAACACACAAATCAAACATCCAAAGAATCAAAAAGTTCCCAAAGACAACAATGAGCCGTGTGATCTGGGCTCAAAGTGAGACGAAGCGGAATTCAAGTGAAGACGAAGCAAACCACCTAAATAACACAACGAAATGATTCATGACTACCAAACAAGTGTAAGGGAGCAAGCAAGAGAGTCGACTAGACAACAAAAAGATCGAAACACCTTAGGAAGGCTCGATTCACAAGGCCACTAGATGCCCTAGGGCTAGAAATGCGAAATCGGTAGAAAAAAGCAAACACCTAGAGGGTAGCGATCGAAACCAGTCAAATCACACTCCAACACACCAAAGTAGTCTGATAAAGGCACTTAGGATGAAACCAAAGCTCAAAAAATGAAGAACCAAGCAAATTCCAAAAGTTAACAGGCCTGGCGCGACTGTCAGGATGCAACTAGCGCCTTCCAGGATTGGCGCGGGTTGTCAATGTGCAACTTGCGCCCACTGGCGCGACTGTTACACTATAAACTAGCGCCAATCGAGTTTGCTATGGAAAATAAAAAACACAAGAGCCAAGGCTAAACCAACAATACCTAAGTACTTTCAAGAGGAAAAAACAACACAAGTATCTAACCCAGAAAGAAAAACAAGCGGGAGAAACCAAGGAAACAATCAAGGAACAAGGCTAGTCCCAATTCGTTCAGTTTGCAAACCAAACCGGAGATGGAATGAAGTAGCGTTGATCTACTTCGATAATGCAAAGCAATAGCATTTCGAATGCTATCTGGCCAGACTTTAGACTCCGTCTAATAGTTTACAAATCAAACAACAAGACAAGATAAACAAACCGGAGTCGCCAAATTGTTGTGTAGGTAAATCCCCTCTGCGGACAAAGGCGATCCCACTAGCCTAACTGGGTCTAGCAACAATCAAACAACGCTAATGCGTAGGTTCCTATTTGCAAAATAAAGGCCAAGATGAGAGCCTACCTCGAATCCAACGCTAATATTCGTAGAAGGGTCGTCGCTTCCGTTCTTTCACTTCAGCTGGTCACAATCCTCACAATCTCCGTGAATAGACACCTGCACATGCAAAGAACAAAACAAATACAAGCATAAAATCCGGGAAATGCAACTATGTATCAGTCAAAAAGGATACAACTCAAACATCATAATAAAGACACATGAGTGGAACCATAATGATAGTCGTCTATTATTATTGATAAAACAAAAGAGAATACAACCAAGTTCTGACGTCAAATCCTCTTTTGGCTAGGTGAATCAGCAAGACATGCCTTGCAAATCTTGTAGGGATGGGAATAAACCTCTCTCTCCTTGATCACTTGGACATGGATCTCCTCCTTAAAGATTTAGCCTCATAGGGATACACAAGACCTCTTGCAAGATGAGCTTAGCAATCCTCAGACTTTTAGAGCTTGAAAAGTAGAATTATCAACCAACAATTACCAACTAGCTTGTCAAAGGGGAAGGAACAAGCTTATATAGAGATAGGAGGAGTAGATAAGATCATCCACTTGATTCATGGGATTGTCCTTATCATTAGGAATCTTCCATGAGAGGTGGAGAACTACTTCCCTCCTTGGGAGATACGAAGCCCAACTAAACTAATTCAAACTGGAATTAGTTTATGGATAAGGTGGGAAGAACCTTCGAAAGTTTTATGGTTAAAAAATTTACCCAACTGGGTTGGCGCTAGTGCGACTCTGAGACAGAGCACCAGCTAGAGCGCCCTCTTTGGAGGATTTACCCCATTGGCGCAAGCAATACACTGTGGAACAGCGCCAATGGAGAAAGGGCTATATTTTTGGGTATTTTGCAAAAGGTGTCTTCAGGGCATATAGAGTACATACTTTAAGGGATACAAGGCAGGTGTTTTCAAGTCATGTCACTTCTCACAGGTCCCGGAATAGGTCCTCCAATGTACGGGAGAAGGGATAACAGGGACGGTGACAAAATACTGTGTAATAGTGCGGGAATCCTCTCGAAGAAGAAGGTGCACAAGATAGTCCCGTAGCCGAAGTTTTTGGTCTGTCCCCTCTTAATAGAAGTGAGCTGGCTCTTCATGCTGGCCAGAAGAGGAGTACACCAGTCAAACACTGTAGTGAGACAATCCACTGCCACGCTCATGGTGAGTCGTGATGCCTGATGCAGAAAGGACGATCCATTCACTCGAGCTATGGTGAACAGGATAATCATTAGCGATAAACTCGCTACGTGTGCAATAGAGATTTGGCTCCCAACTTTCTTGGGATGTCCTGGGTAGTATATCTGTACATAGTCCTCTATAGTGAGGCTGCTCCGTGTCCTCCCCTAGGACTGTACTACCTCTCCCCTTCGGGAAAGGCCCGTGATAAAGTAAATATCTTCCACTTCTACTCTGAGTGACATCTGATCAATCATGAAGGCTTCCTCCTCGACATCACAATAGTCAATGAGCATTTCAAGCAGTCGCACATTGGCTTTCATGTTTGGAAGTTTGAAAAATTTGAGCAAGCCACATACCTGTAAAGCATCCAAGGCTTCAGGATCATTCATAACTTCATTATCAACCGATGCATGTTCTCTTTCATGCCATGTGATCGGCATCCTGAGAAAAAATTGGGTTTCAACCGTTAGTTTTTGATTAAAAATGACTCACGACATATACGCGGGTTACTGTATACACAATCGCGTATAGGGCCCGCGTGTACGCGGGTTTCATATTATCAACCGGCATATATGCCACGGTGAAATTTTGAACAATAGCTCAACGGTGAAACATCAATAGAAAATCCTAAAACTAGTCACAATGAATTGCAAGCTAAGTGTAAGGGTTACCTGGAAGATTTTGAAGAATTTGAATGGTCGAATTTGGCACACAAGAAATTTGCTCCTTTTGCTCCAAATGTTTGCTCTCCAACTCAATTGGTAACAATGGTGAGTCCAAAATCCTTTTTATAAGTTTTGAAAATGCAATTTTTTTTCAAAATTTCATTTTGTTTGGTCTCATGTGACTTTTAACTTGGGATCTCGGAGTGTCGAGAATGGTTTGCTTTTCAGGACATTTTCGACATTTTTGACTTTTTCGAGACCGGTCCATGGCTGCTGACCCATCATGGCAGGTATCGTTTTTTCACTGGCATATAGGTTAGGGACATCATTTTTTTGTTGCATCATGCATACTAGCCTCCATCTGTCGATACATCTGCCATATGGTCGATCCCATCATGTTATGGTTCGTAAGCCATCTTCACTCGCCGATTTTTAAAATCATGACACGATGGTAGAGCCA